>JAABKK020034717.1:0-13335 GCA_011634745.2 Catotricha subobsoleta
CCAATTAAAAATATATTTTAGATATGAGATTTAAAAAACATAGTAACTTACGTTACCGTTTAGTATGGAATGGCCCAGCGATATAAATATAAATATAGCTTGATTTTCCTGAATTTTAATATTTTCGTTTATGTTATCTATTCCATTTTATTTGATTTGGTCTGTATAAGTTTCAGTTTACAGTCGTTGTTTTCGAAGTTGTATAATTGATTGTATTGTAAGAATGCAAATGTATTGGTTTTTTCTTATGTACATGTAAAGTTATGAACCAATCAGGTAGTATCGTTATTTAATACATCGCATAAAACAACTGATGTCACAACGCCAAAAACAACAACGACTGTAAACTAAGAATAAGTACCCAACATTGAGCGTGAAACATATACTTTTTGAACTAGTTTAATGACGATTTTAACAGATTTTAATATATATTGTAATATATGAATATTTGTTCTGTAAATAACTTCCAATGACAATTTTAATCTACCTGGTAAGTCTTAATAATTAGTAAATCCATCGTGAATACAATATTCGCCTGAACATTCCCTATCAATTCATTATACCTATAAATAATATTTAATCAAATATCGTTTCATCTTTTGTACAAAAAAAAAAACAATTTAATATATTTTAAATATTTTCCTTTGCGACCAAACAGTAAGTATTTACACAAAAAAAAAAAAAAAGTTTTAATTCATCACATAAACAGAAATGAAAACCTATTTAAATCCTCTTGAACAAAAATAAAGTTAAATGTCCATCATTTTCAGCGTATATTTGTTAGCTAAAAGCACTTTGTAAAAATATTTATAACATTGTTGTCGTTTATTATTATTATGTTTGTTATTTTATTCTATTTATACGTATTTACGAAATAAAACCCTAAAGAAGAGATTTAAATAAACCACAAAATGTTTATTTTGATGGTTAAATAAAGGTGGAGTAATGATAATAATGATTAGGGCGGTAACAATTTTTACCACGCCTTTTACTGACACTTGTTACACAATTTGTACAGCAACAGAATTAAAGTTAGATAGAGATAATTTATACAAAACGAATACTTTCTTGTTTTGTTATGTGTAATGAATGGATTAAATGCATTGCGCTGAATCGAAGTTTTTTTTATTGTTGCATATTTTCACAAGTATAATAATCGGTGTGTGGGTTCTATTGTGAATGGTGCCATTCATTTTTATTTATACAAACGAGGAAAATTTTTAATTGGACCATGAAAGATAAAATGTTTAATTTTATGAAATAAATAAATTATTGGCCAACATTTTTTGAACATTACGTTTCTCCAATTAAAATGAGTTCTACAATTCAAACGATTTTCTTTCAAGATGTTTGAAAATTATTCTATTTTAAAAAATTTAATGCTTTGAAGATATTTCAGAAAAATAATGAAAAAATAAATTCATTTTGAATGGACCTACAAGCTACAAACTTATATACGGTTGGTTTCGGGAGATCCAAGATTTGCACGCATTCAGTTGGTCAATAGTTGATACAAAACATTTGTTAAATTAATAAATATTTTGGTGAATTATCTCTTGTGAAGAAATATATTTATATGAAATCATGAAATTCGTAGCACATAATGTATTCCATCCAAGCTAGGTATGTTTTCCATGATCAAATACTTTCTTATAGTATATAATATTTCACTCTATAATCGAGGTTTATGACGTATGAGGGATCGAAAACATACCTTGGAATCCATTGTATGGGATAAATTTCATAACATTACACGGTATATATGCAAATATACCTTTTCTTAACGCGAACATTCAATATTTTATAAATATTGTTAATAATTAAAATCATCTTCAAGTTACACATAAGCGAAAAACTAAAATCAATGTTAATCAAAATTAAAAATATTCTCGGACATATTTCGATATCTAATACTCGTAATTAGTCGGCGAATTTAATCAAAAGCTTATTTTGATTAAAATTAAATAAATAAATTTTTATTTAAGTTTTTTTTATTTGTGCACCTTGAATATAATTTTCTTTTAACAATATTTCAATAGATAAATGTTCGATGTTTAATTTATTTACTAATAAGTAATAAGTATATAGTATTTAATTGTGCGACAGATCTTAGTTGTTTTCTTAAAGCTGCTACTACACCGGAAGTGTAAGTGCCACTACCAATGAACAAATTGTAGCTGAAATAAACGTTCATTTTCGGCTACACATATTATTCATTGTTAGCGCACTTACACTTTCGTGTATTACCGCAGCTTAAGGTAATCTTAAGACTTAGTTCTATTTACCAGGTTTTTTAATGAATTTGAGAAATTCATCATAAGTTTTTGGATTTAGAGGCAGTATAGAAAAGTTAGAAATAGCTTTTCACAAATTGTATATAACATTTAATTAACAATTAAATACTCATAAATAATTACTACTTGCGAAAGGTGTTAAAATTTCCTAATCTGCCATCAATTTCACTTGGTCCAAGTCGGCTGTTCGTTGATCGCTATTTATAGTTTAACATTCTACATAATTATGTTTATATATCATCTAAAAATTTATCATTTAACATTCTCTTGCAAAATATCCATGCAACTTAAAAAAAAAAAATTGGGATGGATCGTTCGTTATATGCACTAAAAAAGAAAAAAAAACAAAAAAACCAACAATAATATTCAATTTATTCATATATTGATATTCCTATATTTTAAATACACATTTATGTTTGTAGGCCCTTTTATGTTTATATAGCGGCTGAAGTGTGTATATTTGTTTGAAAACCGCAAAACACAATGTGTGTTGCCTGTGTTTTTGTACATAAAATACCTAACTTACCTTACCTTGTGTTATATACAATATATATTATGGGTATGAATATTGTGATACTGATATGCGTTTTTTTTATGTTTTTTTTTTTTTTTTTTATTATGTGTTAGCGCTGTTTTAATGTTTATTTGAAAAATGCATTACATTTAGGCTCTGTTCTGACTCTACCATGGACAATTTAAATATATTATATACATACTTATCTACCATAAATAAGCAATATTTTATGAAATTGCATAAAGCTAAAAATTGTTCAGCAAAAGAAATGGATGGAAAATTTAACACATGTTGTCATATTCATTATATGGGATGTTACTTAAAACGTTACATTAAACAACCATTTTTTTTTTCTGTGTTTTGTGTTGTTTTTTTTTTGTTTTTAAAGTAGCACAAAATATTTATGATTTAATTTTCTTAAACAATTATTATCTATATGAAATGTGTTGCTCTGGTCGATGTGCACGTCAACTCAAGTAAACAATTAAATATTATGAATTTAATCAATAATGGAATTGAACGGCGATAATCATTTTAAGAGTGCGTAATATTTTTTTTTTTTTTTTTTTTTGTTTAAATTAATTAATTAATTAAATTTTGTAACTATTTTATTGTAACTATTTTATTGTAAAAATATTATTGTAAAAATATTATTGTTATTTATAAAAACTGTTATGCATTAATATTAAGATTTTAACCTTGTATAAGTTCTAAATGTTGAAATGTTTATATTATATTGCTTTGCTGTTGAATATTGTTGTGTTTTTGGCATAGAAATGTGGTTTCTTGTTTTTCTTGGGATTTTTCTACCAAACTTGCAAAACGAATTATTCTTTTAAAATAGTATGAGATTTATTTTTAGAATTTTGTATTTATATCCTTGTGTAGAATTAATTAATCGATTGTCAATAAATTAAAAGAAGCTACAGAATATTCTCAACTAACAAAGAAAATAAATTACGCACAGCGTTTTTGGCTTCAACATATTATTGACAAATATATGCCCTGTAAAATGAATAACTAAATGTATGAATTGATAAACAGCCTTATATTTACAAAAAAAAAATGCTATCAATTAACTGCGCTCTACAGGGCTGTCATGTCTGCCTTCCGAATAAAGACAGCACAAAAGACAAAATTAACTTACATAATTATTAATTCAATTGAATTATGATTATTGAATGATAATCAAAATCCTAATCCTAATTTCTAATACCAATAATTTTTATATTGATTTTTAGTAATATAAAATTTAAAACTCAAATTTTAATTTTTAGTTTTTATTTTATATTATTTATAATTTAATAATAGTATAAATTATTTTTTACAATTCAGTTTTTCTCATGGTATAATATTGATTTAACCTTCATTTGTCTATATCATTTTGGGGGTTTTCGACAAAATGACATAAAAGACGAAAAAATAACGTCAAATATTCCAGCTCTGCGCTGCTTCTATTGTTAAAATGACAGAAGAAGTTCGCCAATGATATAAAATTTGCGCATAATCTTATATATACTTAGAAGCTTACGCAATACAGATATTGTCTGTCTTCGAATTACCAAACAAACTAAAAATAAAATTCTAAAGCACAAAAGTCAAAGACTCCTCTAATGTCATCAAATATTATAACGAAAGTTATATAGATCCAAATTTTAAATAAAAGTAATTAGTAAACATGTTTTTTGGTCATTCCCGCGGAAACCACACCGCAATGAATTCATTAAAAACTAAATGATAAGCGTATAATAAAATAATAATTTTTTATATCAAAAATTGATTCTTTAAATCTGCATCAAAATAAGAGAATCTGGAGTTTATATAATAATATATTATCTATAGATTATCGCATATACTCATCAAAACCGCATAATGTATTGTTTGAAAAGTAGAAATAGGCTGAAATATCCGGAATGTAAGCAACAATATATATTTCGTCTAGTCGATGTACAAATTATGTCATGTCATGTCATGTATATAAATGTATCCTCTGATTAAATTTTAATTTCTATTTAGTTTATGTATATATAAGACATATTATTACTTTAAATAAAGTATTTATTGAGTTCATTGTAACTTCTTGAGATAAAGTTCTATATATTGTTTGGAAATTTATGTATCGCTGAGCATATTTTTTTTTATTATTACAATTAATTTAATTTATTATTTCGTGAGTAAATTTTCAGATCGTGTAACGTGTTCCTCGATTTTTGTTCTAATCATTTTGGTTCCAAGATCCAACAATGTTAAGGATGATAGAGTAGTTTTCATTGAAAAACGAACATTTCCTTAGTGTTGAACTCAGCTTGGAGCTGAAAATAAAAAAAGTATGTTGCCATTGGTACACGACTTCATTTTTAGATGTGAAAATAAAAACTAGTAGATATATTTTCACCAAAATCCGACCATTTCTAAATCCTAATATCCCGAAAAAACTGGTAAAAAAAAGTTTACCGAAATACTTATAAAATAACTACTCGAATGTTTCCAAACAAAAAAAAAATCTTTTTTTTTTTCAAAATGAAGAAAAATACTCCAATAGTCCTTTTGAAACCATTTAATTTTCTCTATTCCCTCCCACACACTTCATTGCATACCTGTGTCCTGTGTCCCATATAAAAATGAATACCGTATCAAAATTTATAATATGCATTCGTCTTCATCATCTTAAATACAATATCCATTCACACAAAATAATAATAATAATAATAATAACTAAACAGTCCTATTGTGTATCCAAGATACATGCTGTATAATCGAATATTCTTTCTTATATACCCAATACGGTAATACATTGTTGTTGGTATTATTACGTGTTATTAAACGTATAATATAGAAATATATATTTATATAGCTTATAGATAGCCAAACACACTACTAACAGAGGCTTTACATATGAGTAAGTAAGTATATCTCTAGATATTGTATTGTATTGTTATTTCATTTTCATGTATATATATTATTCTGATTCGATGTTTACCATCAAGTAGCAGTTCGCATAACATATACAATAAAAATTTCACTAAATTTAGTTAGTTGCCGTTGTGAACGGATCGTGTTAACACTTGTTGGTTTCTCTTCAGTTCACAGTGAATTGTCGGCCGCGCATGATATTACATTTATACGCGATTTCATACAAAAAACCATAATGCAATAGAAAATATTAGCGATCATAATGGTTTTTGACAGAAAAAATTATTATTTATAATTCATTATCATCAAATGCTTAATGATTTTATTTTTTTTTACAATAAATAACAAAGCATTATCATTCGCAAAAATACTACATATATCATAATCGATTGGCGATATTGATGATGCAACAGAAATATAGCGATTCGATTTAATAGTGACTGCCGTGTGCGAGAGTCCACTTTTTATTATTCTAAGAAGTTTTATTACGTGTTTCGTTACGTAGATGAAATCGAAAGAAATTTTTAAATTTATTAAGAAAAAAAAAATGTTTTTTTTTAATTTGTCATGTAGTGATTTTTGTGTTCATTCAATGATGTGTACAGGTGTTTGTGTTTAAAATTATAAACTATTATTACGTATTAATGTTATACACAAAAAAAAAAATTATGATATATCTTGTCGTCTCTGCGTTTACTTAAAACAAAAATGAAGTGTTTCTATAAAAATAAATTTAAGAAAACATTCGAATTGTATTTTTAGTACAAACAAGTTATTAGCATTGAGTGACGTCCAAAACGCATACAATTTATAATAGAGTTCGTCATAACGCGTCGTCAAAACAATTGTGTACACACTTTAAAACAAGAAATTATGCTAATTAAAAGTGATATTAATTTATTTACAAACTGATCGTGAATGATAGTTTGCCTCTTTTGCTCTGAAAACGTCATTGACTGTTAATTATTTTATTTATAATCATTATACAATTACTGGAACACTTATATATCTAGCAAATAAAAATGAGCTTTGGTTTATAAATAAAGTATTAAGTATTTGGCAATTGAAAATTGAAAACAATCGAGTGCTATTTTTAGAGAATTACTTTTTTCTCTGTAAAATATTTTTTTAATTTGTTGAATAAAAACATTCAAAATAGCTCCGAAAAATTCCTATCGAATGCATCTGCCTACGGGAGCAACGGCAGTTTATCATCCTAGTGGTACAGATTGGAATTTATCGGAAACAAAGGGGGGCATGCTGGAGCCCCCCAGTAGCACTGGAAGTGGTTCACCACCAGGATCTCATGATCTCTGGTGGACGGAACGTTTAGTATCAAGTGCACAACAGGAATATCCGGGTGAATTAGGTAAGCAAATATTTTTATCAAACAATTATAAGTTTTTGGTTTTTTGGTTGTTAGTATTGAGACGCGATATATGTATTAAATTAAAAATGTGTGCCTGTACATTTTTTCGCGCTTCGAAGCCACAATTAATTTTAAATTGTTATATTCTATTTTATAATTTAAATTTAAATTAAGACTCTACAAATATCTTTAAATATACTTAAATTATACTCAAAAATTCATTTTTTTCTTTATAAATTTTGAAATGTTCTCATAAAATTTTGAAACTTTTCTGAAATGTATAAATAATTTTCATGAAATTTTACATCTCTATTCAGAATAAAAACCGTACGAAGAAATATGAAGGTATAACAAAATGAATTTTACAAAGCAATTTATTTTCTAAATCGTAAATGAATGATAAATTTTGAAGTTGATAATCCCGCATGTTTCACTTGTAACTTGTAAAACTTAGATAACTTCTGAACTGAATAACTAATCGTCTACTGATTTATTCTGTTTTGATTAGAACTGTTACAAAAAAAAACCCTTAAAACAAACCCGATTTCTATTTGTTAAACCATTAAGGATATATTTGGACTTGTAGAAAAGATTTGTAAAAAATTGAAAGTTTTATTAAATAGGGCCGCAGGAGAATTAGAATTACAATTAGAATAGGCGTTTTCTATTGGGACCTTTTTCTTGCTCTTGATCTGCATAAACATTTATGCATATACTGTAATTATTAATATACATTAATATATAGTTTGAACATATTATATAAATTAAATTTATTAAATTTGAAAATAAATTGTTGTCAAATATGACCAAATTCTGTGATACATACTAAATAATTACAGTATATGAAAATGAATATAATTAATTAGTTAATATTATTCGATGAATTTTTTTGATCAACTTCTAAAATTTATCATTCATTTACTATTTAAAAAATTAAAATGCTTTGTGAAATTCATTTTTTGTTACCTTCAGATTTCTTTGTACGGTTTCTATTCTCAATAGAGATGTAAAATTTCATGAAAATTATTTATATACGTTTCAGTAAAGTTTCATGAAAACATTTCAAAATTTATAAAAAAAAAGAATTTTTGAGTATTTATTTAAATATATTTACAATTAAACACATTTTAATTATCACACCAATGATAAATAATTTATATTTAAAGATATAATGAACATAATTAATCATAATTGGAAAATATTTGTAGTTTTTTTTTGTTTTTTTTTTTTTTTATTGATTGTCTGTCTTCGAGCTAAATTGCATCCAATTAGCAGTTTCAAAAAAATACATTTTATTGAAAATTTGTTAGTTTAATGATTGATTTTAAAAACTGAAATTGATTTTAAAAAAAAGAAAATATTTGATGTTGAAAGTTTCATGAAAATTTATTTATTTCAATTCATAAATTACGTAAATTTCATGAAATGCCAAGCTAATGAAATTTATGAAATTTTCCACTCTAACTCTCAGCAATCATCGAAATCTTAAATCAAAAAATTTCATTAAATATAGCAAGAGGCAAATTTTTATAAAATAATTTTAGTGACAATTATTTAGGGTTTATTCGGTAACTCTAATTAAAATCTTTGTTAAATATTTTATTTAAAAAAAAAAAATATCATTTTGCTATTTATTTATTTATTTATTTATTTAATTATTTAATTATTTAATTATTTATTTATTTTTTAATTATTCGTTCAACACACAATACAAATTGTTGGCTCTAACCATCCATTTACATATTAATAGAAATGATTCAAAATTTAATATTGTTTACACTACATAAATAAATTTAATTATTATTTTAATATTACGTTAATTCAATTAAATGAAATTCAAATAATTTAAATACATTTCATTTTCTTTTCTTTTTTTGAATATTAAATAACGAGCACCAGTTTTTCGCCTTTCACTTTGCTTTTATTTCAAATTACATTCAACTCAAATCAAACATTAAAATTCCAAAAGAATTAGAAGTTAAACATTTTAAATTATCCAATTCTTTATTAATGAAATATTACCTCTACTAATAAACATTTCAAAAGAAACACCGATTTTATATTTCTGTTATCGGCCTGTATAATCTCTAAAGTAAGCATAATATGTGCATAAAAATTAATAAAAAAAAAAAACATCACCTTTAAATTATTTCTCTCAGTCAACATTTCTTTTTTTCTTTCTCATTGATTATCATATCGGTTCTATTCATATTTACTCATTTACTTGCATATGGTTTCATCAAATCAAAATATTCAAATAAAAAACAAGCAAAATACAAAAAAAAAAACTGGCGAAAAAAAAATGTCTTAAAATATTTCAAGCTTATTTTCATTGATACCTTTTTTTGATATTTGAAACCAAAATTGATATTATACCAGACAATAAAAGGCTTCAACGACAGATTCACACGCGACGAAATTCGTTTTTTTTTTCTTTCCATTTGCGTAAATAATTTTACATGCACAGAAGATGTAGTTAGTGTTCATAAAATATAAAAAAAAAAAATTGATGAATATTAGCATGAAATTTATAGGACGAATCACAAAAAATAGCGCTTGTAATTAAATATCAATAAAAATTAATTTAATATCAATAACATTTTGTACAAAAGACAAAAAAAAAACGAGATAACAAAAAAAAAAAAAAAATTAAAGCACCGAAAATCATGAAAATATTTCAATTTTGTTTGCAGTTCGAACCGGTAGCCCATATTTTCTATGTTCAGCCTTACCAAATCATTGGCGATCAAATAAAACACTTCCTGTAGCTTTTAAAGTGGTCGCATTGGCTGATGTTGGCGACGGTACAAATGTTACAATAAGAGCTGGTAACGATGAAAATTGGTGCGCCGAATTACGAAATTGTACAGCTGTTATGAAGAATCAAGTTGCCAAATTTAATGACTTAAGATTCGTTGGACGAAGTGGCAGAGGTAAGTTAATTGAAACTATTTATACTTTCAAATTTTGTTTTTTTTTTTTCTTATTTATTTTTAGTCGCCGGTAATATTCGCATAATATTCAATAATAATAATAATGACTTACACATTCTTAAAAAATATGTATATAAACCAGATGACAAACTGATTGGTAACATATTTTTGCTGGTTTTTTTTTTTTTCAAATTGCATAAAGTTTTATTTCGGTCTTAAGCAGTAATATGCCGCTACTTTTATATGTCCTACGGCATAACACGCGTCCTAACCAGCAACTTGTTTTTTTCTTTTTTACATTTCCATCGAATAATCACGCAATGGTAGGATATCGTTGAGGTACTTACTACTTATTACCTATTTCAAGTATATAATTATTTTACTTTATGTATATATACGACGTTAGTCCTCCGTATGATTAAATATTTATACAGAAATATAGACATTAAATAACAATTAATTTAGATTATTGAAATAATTTACGTTTTATTCAAACAGATACTTATATATCATATGTTTTCGATTAAATATTTTTATTTTTAAATTGTAAGATGTATGGAAATTATATATGGTCATAAAAGTACTTCAAATTAATTATTTTGCACTAAATATTTTTGGAGCAAAATGATCAATTTATAAATAGGTTGACAGATAACATTTTCACCAGCTCATAGTTTGGAATATAAAAGCTAGCCTCTCGTAATGGAAACTTAAACGAAATTGTTGGCTATAATACAACCAATTAAAGCGATTATAAAAATTTGCTTATCTCGGTTTTTCACATTTAAATATTTAAATTCTTATGTGTATTTTCATTTTGCGAAAAAAAAAACCAAATAATTTTAGAAGTTACATATTTGAATTTGCATAACTATGAAACTGATATATATTTTCACTTTCTATTATTAAACTAATTATACAATAATCATAACAAAATCCGTTTATTTAAATTGATTTTCGATCAGTCTAATAATCTAGCAAATTTTCTATTGAGGCTCATAGTAAAAACCCAATAAATTCGATGAAAATGCAAAAGAATTAATTACTCACTGGATTTAAGATTAAGTTATACAGAAAATATTATAATCCCCTTTTTTTCGTGAATGAATCGTTTTTTTTTAATTAATTCATTTAATACTAATTTATTGTCAAATTTCTTATTCATCGTTTTCCGATTAACATAAAATTTAAATAACTTTTATATTTCTCAGTTATCTTTGCTCACATTTATTATTATTTTTTTTTTCTCACAACCAACAAATATTACAACCGACAGTCGCTAATAAAATACATGACATATTTATTTGTAAAATTTTTGTCAGGAAAATAAAATCAGATTTTCGTTTCAAATTTTATTCTATTTTTTTTTTTATTTTTTTTTTAAATTTTTCATATTCCCCTATCACAATGTTTCTGCTCTTTTATACGGTTAAATATCACATTTTCTGCCGTTTACACACAACAACCAATTAAAACTGGACAAAATTGAAAAATGTACAATATTTCGTGAACATGACGATAAACACCGTGATTTTGTCATATTGTTTTTTTCGTTAATTTCTTTTCTACATTTTTTTTTTGGTTCTGTAGAATATCACTTAATAAAAACAAAAAAAAAACTTTATTTGAATCAAGGTTACCCTCGCAAAAATTTTCGAGAGTTTTATATTTTTTAGTATTTTTATTCTCATTGAATTTTAATTTTTCGTTTTTTTTTTCAAAATATTTATTGTGTCAACTACCGATTATAATAAAATAGAAATATATAGGTAATAATAATGTCCCGTCCTGTCTGTCAATGAGCCTTAAAATGGTAACATTATCGTTAATATTATATTATTTGAATCCTCTGGTAGAGTTATGATTTGACTGTCAATGACAGAGATCATTTCATAAGCGCACATACCTTCTGTTCCCTGTTCAATAATTATGAAATTGAAATTACAATCTCAATTCTATTTATACACATAGAGCCATAGAGAAAACACAGACCATTTACCATATACTATATACATATAACATAGCAATATATATATATACTTGTGGAGCTGTCGTCGATGCATTTATTATAATACACACAGTTAAATATATTCTATTTTGTAAGGATTATTCATATGCAACAACGGATGTACACTGTGCAGGTCACATCAATTGACTGCATATGCTGGTTATTGTCGATATCATTTTATTATGTGCAATGTATATGTAATATGGAATGTATGACCTTTATTAAATATTAGGTACAGAAACACCGACCAACTGAAAATACACGTTTATAGCTTTTAATGAAACCTAAATCTTGTGCTATAGTAATTCTGTTTAGTTGGACTACATCTTCAGCATTAGTAGCGTACTGTGCTGTTTTCTTGTTAAATTTAAATCATATAAACTGAAATAAGGAAATGTGAAATACTTTAATCTGATGATTAAAAGGAAAATTATCGTTTTATCATATTTCATAAGTTGTTTTTAATACAGATGATCCTTTTCTAGTGCATATTGTCACTGAATTCAACTGCATGATACGCAGATCAACCATTTTTTTTTCCATATTTCGTTGTCGTTTTCGTTTTGGTAGAGGTTTTACAAGTGAATTCTTCGTTTTTCATAAATTCTTTATCACATAAATATATGCATAAACCATCAAAGCAGAACAACTTAATTAACATCATGTAACTAAATACCGATACAATTCATCAACAAAACGATAAAAAAAGAAGAGCTTTTCATATTATAAAATGCAAAAAAAGAGAAATATTTTTTAATACAGTCATCATCACACAGCATGAGAACATCTGTCCGCGTGCTTTATAACCGCGAATCAATGGCCAGATTTCATGCAAACCAATTTATAACACACAGACAAATAAACGTTCATATAAAATAAATGTAAATCCATGCATTTTGTCGGGTGTATGTAGCTAGAATGAATATATTGTACACAATTCAGTTGAAACTTCGTCCATATTTAATGAAAATACAAAAATCGAGTACTTACAACACAATAATAATAACGAACGCTGTACGCAATATTTTAAAATAACTGTTGGAAGTATGAAAAAGCTTTAAAATAAAAATATATATAAAATAAATTTTCTATTATATCATTCTGGCTATAATATTTTGTTGGCGTATTAGCATCGGTCCCTAACCGCACATAATATTGTGTTTTGTCGTGTAGGTATGTTTATTTTCCAATTTACAATATTAGTGGGATATCAACTTCATTATTTATATATCCGGGATAGGACATAATATGGTATGCATGGCATATTGATAAATTGTTTTAATTTGATGTCTTTATGAATGGCG
>JAABKK020034728.1:0-44203 GCA_011634745.2 Catotricha subobsoleta
AGATAAGATACTTTTTGACCAAAATATTATCTAGATAACAATCTAAGATACTTTTATCTAGATAATTCCAACACTGCCATTAGCTATCTTGAAGTATGGATAGGGTGACCTGACCATCCGTCCCGATAAAACGGAACATGTTCCTATTTTTAAGGCAATATGGAGCTTTGTTCCGACTTTTTTCAATTTTATTATTTTTCCTTTTTTTTATTAAATTGATAACTATTTAAAATTCTAATTCTGATTTTCTAAATTTTTTTTTTGTTTTATCTATATTTTTAATTTTTTTACCGACAAATACTAAATAGCTATGAAGTTTGATGTATCTAAAGAATTTTCTGAGTTCAGAAAAAGCACCGAATTGTTTGACCAGTTTTTAAATTTTCTATTTTATGTTTACTGACAACAAAATTAAAAGCTGGAACGGTTCAGAAGCCTTGAATTTTAAAGTTAAAATCCAAACTGATAAACGATGGGTAGAAATGTTTACTCACTTCATTGAACATCTTGTATTATCAAAACTAATGGAATTTGTATTTTGCTTGCTTAGAGCCTAGTACTTTCGCATCCATAAAGAGAATACTCTTATTAATGAATAATTTATAGACTGCAGAGAAATCACAATTGTCAATACCAGTTCTAAGAGCAATGCTCATTACGAAATACAATTATGATACGACCGTGTCTTGACTTCTACAAATATTTACAAGAATCTCATATTTACTAAAAAAAATTGCTTCTGAGCAAAAATTTAATTCATAAATTTGGTTTCAAATTTTTTAAAATATGTTATACATTTTTTAATTCAAGACCATTTCTTATAAGTAATTTCCTTATTTTTTATTTTTATTTGTAATTAACTTATAAATTGAAGTAACTTAACTTATTTTAAAGCTTTTTTTTAGCTTTTCAAGAAATGTAAAAAAAATATTTTTTCTATGATTAAAATATGAAATAAAATTTAATTGAAATCAGATTTATTTATAAGATTTTATTAAGTAGTTATATTTTCCTTTCTGAAACCTTTAAAATCGGAAACATGAAATTGTCCCAAATTGTCTCGATGGTGCCTCGACCCGAATTCAAAAAATAATACATGGTCACCCTAAAGTATAAACCTAATTGAATTAGAATTAACTTTGACAAAAATACTTGTGAATAATTGTGTACAACTACATAAACCATAAAGACTGTGTGTTTTATTCCAAATTGAAATTAATTTTGACATAAAACAATAAAACTGTCAAACCCTTTACTTTTACTGCTCTATAAGACCTATTTGAGATGTCAAAATATCTTTCATTAATTCATCTTGATCTTTCTTGCTCTTGCACAAATTCATAGTTTAAGAATCACTGATACATAATTGTACTTTTGATAGGTATGAGATGAAATCACAACAACAAACCAACAAAAACAAAACAAAATCAAATATCAACAAACAGTGTTTCATTAAACATCATAATTCCTAGTACATAATGAAATTGATTCCATACATTTAAATACTTTGTGGGTGATAAATTTGTGATGTGAAATAAAATTTAGCTGATTTGCAAATTTAAAGGATTTGTTTTGGTTTATTCTTATCTCAAATCTTATTAATAAAAATATTTTATTTAAACCTACTTAAACAAGATTTAAAAGTAATTTGCATACACACGTATAATTTAGCTTTGTAGAGCGCTTCATTTATTAAGTAAACAACGCAAATACAAAATGAAATAATTAGTTGATGGCTTGTCTTCTGCGATAGTGCACGCGACTCTTATTATAAGTGATAGTTATTTATTTATGTGGTAGAATCAAAAAAAAAGTATAGCTTCTAAGTATTTTTTTTTTTATTTACTTGTATTTAGAGTTTTACACATTCCGCAGCTTTTTTATTTATTTTTTTTAGTATTTTTGTGTGTTAAATTACATACGGTTTTAACATTAACAATAATGATGTTAAGAAGATGTTTATGTTGTATTGATATGCGGTTAGGAGCTATGGTCATTGGATGGATAGGAGTGGTAAGTGTATTTGGAATTAAATTCATTTCAATTGTGATGACAAACTATGCACTTATTTAATAAATTGAAAGTGATCCTAATTCAATTACGGCTAATTTTTAAGTAGTTATATCAGAATGTAAATTTAGATGGTGTTTCATAATTTTTGGCGATTGTATTATTTATTTATTTATTTTTTTATTGTTTTTTTATTTGTCAAAGTGTCTTTAATTATTTATTCAGATATGCCGCTATGTGTAATATATTATATGTATATATTCGAAAATATTACCGAACGCGTATAAGCGAAATGAATAGGCATCAATTATCGATCTCTTTTATACTACTTTCTGTCATTGGTGCCATTTAAAACTAAGTCGAAAATGTAAAACTGAATTAAATGAAACAAAATTAATTTGTAAGTTAAAATTTCAAATAAAAAGTTGATATCATATACGAAACAAGATATCCATTGAATTTGGCCAATTAAATAAAATATAAACTTCCGCTTAAGATATTCAAAATATCGCAGCATCGATAAAACAAAGTGATTGCAATCCAATGAGTATTAAATTAATGCGATAAGGATTTTTCTCCTTTTCTTTTAATATGTCTATAAATTTTGCGTGAGAAATTGTTTAATGATAGGAGCGCAGACTACAAATATACATTCTTTCTCTGGGTCTAGGTTCTAGCATAATATCAACATTATTTTAGGATTTTTTGATGGTATTCGAGCTAAATTCAGCTAATCAGTCTGTTATTAATATATTATGATAACATTTTATTGTAAATATAAATAATAGTATTCAAATGTTTTAAATTTATAATATTTTGTTCGCAATTCAATGAATTTACATAATTTCATGATTTTGTAATTTTTAGTTTTTTTTTAAATAATATGATCCATAAAAACAATATCTATGCAATTGTACTTTTTTTTTTGGATGACAGCCTGAAAATATCGTCGGTGATCTGGCATTAGATGCTATCTACAAATGTTACAAAATGCATAAAGACGGATAATTGTATATAATAATGCTATTTGTAACACATGCTGATAGCTGATTATGCTTTTCGTAGCATTTGTGGGTATATAGCACTTATAGTTAGATCACCGACGACATTTAATATGTGAAAAATCAAATTCAAATCATTATTTTAATTTTCTGTTATACTTTCAGTTTGCTACACTTCTAATCATCTTAATGGAATTTATTGCATTTGGATATCGAAATGTAATTATCAAGCAAGACGATGAAAGAGCACGAAATATTTTTACATTAGTTTGTGTTATGGGAATATTGACCAATACCTTTAAATTTATATCCGACATTTTATTAATTATTGGTGCTATTAATGTAAGAATTGGTTTTCGTTTGTGTTAAATTAATTGTTATTTAAAATGCGTACAATTTTTATTTTTTTGCAGAAAACCACCAAAGAAGTGTTCGTTTGGATGATAATAAATTTCACCAGTATTCTATACAGTTTTACGACAATGATTTTGATATGCATTCTTTTGTTTAACGACTTTTTTAAGGCTGAATTCAAGGAAAAAGTTACTTGGATTGAAGTTATTGGACTGATAATAAATGGTTTGTGAAAAAAAAAAATATTTTTATATATTTTTTTTATTACAAATTTAAAATTCATTTTCAATTCCATTCTATTTCGCAGTGTTTTATGTTTATCTGTGGCTTCACATATACACTTTTTATAAGCAATTACAATTGGATGGAAGAACTTCTGCCGAAGTTATTGGTAACACTGAATTTCTTGTTAAAAGACAAATTGAAAATAATACGTAATTTATCTAAATCGATTTGGATAAGTAATATAGCGAATGACTAATTATATATTAAAACGATGTGACTTAACAAATATATTGTATGGAAACAGATAATTTAGAGCTTAAAAAATATGTTAAGGACCAAGTTTTCCCTTACTATTCAACAAATGTACTATGTATTATTCTATGGTGCAATATTTTAGAGTACACCCGGTAAAAAAAAAATCACAGTGTCACGACAAATTTCAATATGAAATAATAATGAAATATGCATCGTAAATTCGACAAATGTATAGAAGAAAACTATTCATAATGGTTTTTGTCACCACAGTCACCCTATAGTTTTTCATAATTTTTCATAGTAATTTTTTTGACTAAAACTATGTAATCATTCGGAAAACCAAATAACTATAAAAACCTTTGCCAAATCAATACAAAATCATAGTCATGCATAGTTTTCTTTCACATATTTTAAGAATTTACGATGCATATTTTATCGTATTTCATATTGAAAATTTATAGTTTTTTTTTGCTTTAAAACGTAGATTTTTTTTATCGGGCAGTGATAGCTTTTGAGTGCTTTATAAATATGTGGTTCATAATAAACGTAACCTGCTTCATTGTGGTTTTTTTTTTTTCAAATTAAAGCTTCAATTTGCAGTGCAAGGCAGCTCGCATACGAAAGTGATTCTCTGTACCAAGGTCCTCTCATTAATTTTACATTATTAGATAAAATCCTATTAAAATTTTGTTATCTACTTAATCATAAAAATATATTTCATTTAATATATATATTAAGGTAATATATCCCAAATATCCATTTATAATTAAAAACTAATTATTACTCTCCTAATAAACAATTTTACACGTGTTTACATGAATAACTGTGGTACATGTGGTATACATAATGTATATGCTGGGTATACCATTGAGTGGTATGCACTGTCTAAGCTTCAACTTGTGTTATCCACGAATTTCGGGTAACCCGAACTTTTGATAAACTTCAACTCGGTTAAATTTGACGAAATCGCGGGTTTCAAAGCATGGGTTTCATGAAAACCTACTATTGAGATGAGTTTCATGAAACCCATGCTTTTAAACCCGACGTTTCGTCAAATTTAACCGAGTTGAAGTTTATCAAAAGCTCGGGTTACCTGAGATTCGTGGGTTACACGAGTTGAAGCTTACCGCCCTTAGCGGTGAAGCATCAACAAGTGTAACCCAGAAAACTGGTGTTACCCAAACTTTAACTCGGTTAAACTTCACTAAACCCTTATGTTTTGAAACTCAAGCTTTAGTGAAATGTAACCGTGTTAGGGCAGTAAGCTTCAACTCGTGTAACCCACGAATCTCGGGTAACCCGAGATTTTGATAAACTTCAACTCGGTTAAACTTGACGAATCCTCGGGATTCAAAGCATGGGTGTCATGAAATCTATCTAAATAGTAGGGATTTATCAAACCCAGGCTTTAAAAACCGAGGTTTAACCAAGTTGAAATTTATCAAAAGCTCGGGTTACCCGAGATTAGTGGGTTACACGAGTTGAAGTTTACCGCCCTTAAAGTTTATCAAATAGCTCGGATTACATTAGTTTATACTTACCGACCTATTGTATTGCATTCTTGCAACATGACGCATTACATAAAAATTACTCAATAAATACTCAATATTATCAAAATATGATGAACTTTTTATATAATTCGTCGTGTTTGGAGAAATGTAATAGTATACACACAGGGCATAGCCCTTCGGATTGTAAAATAAATAAATAAAAAATAAATAAATAAAAATATATTACATTGCAGCATGTAAATTAACTATATAGGGAGTATCGAGTATATACATCATGTATACCATACGTATATGGAGTTGTTTATTTGGTCCTTATTAAAGCTCTGCGGTAAATACAGAAACTTGCTATAATTCATAATATGTAATAATAATATGAAAGTGGGACACAAACAATTTTAGTTTAAATAATCCGGTACGTTTCTATTATGGGATAATAGATAGCTTTATTAATAAAACAAGAATTTATTAAAAGTTCAATTTAAATATTTTATTGAATTTAAATATTATAAACTAAAAATATGGCTTACACATTAAATTAAGTAAATTTATAAGTAATAATAATCGTAAGATAATGAAATAAAATTATATTTACTATTTTGAACTGAAAATATAGTTTTTTTTTTTTTTTTATAAATAACTAAAATTTCAATAAAAAGCATTTTTCACTAAATTAACGACTTTTTTTTTTACACAAAATCAATGAACAAACATTAGGTAATTATTTATTTATAATACATAAATCTTAATTTTGTTATAAAATTATTTGACTTGATTAACAAATTTGAAAATTTTTAATAAATGCTGTTAATATTAAGTCTATACAATTTTGCATACTATCCATAGAGAAGATAGTCTTAAAAGGTAAAAGTGTTGGTTTTTTTTTTATACTTTCTGTCATTAATCATAGAAATTTTTGGTTTTGCTTATATGTCTTTGTGTCGTATGTTTATTATTTTATTTTTTTTTTACCATTCCAATTAATAATTTTTTCTTAGAATAAAAGTAAAATATAATGCATATAATAAGTACATATGCGGTAATATTATTAATTTAATTATCATTACACAAATGTAAAATATAGGTAGCCAAAAAAAAAATGCTACTTCCATATTTATTAAAAATTATTCTAAATGAATGTAGAAACCGTTAAATATACACAAAACGTCAATTCGTAATTAATTTAAATATTTTTAATATTTAAATAGAATCGAAAATTGAATAATAGTAAAGAGTAGCTGTCTTATAAGTTATTTAATGTGATGTTCGGCTTCTTGTTTTTTTTTTTTATTAAATGTTTTATCTCCGTATATACATTTTTTTTTTTTTAAATATTCTTTTATTTGTTTGTTTAATTCAAATAACAGAATCGGAATAAGTTAATACGTTTAGTGTTTGTGGTGTGTGTGTGTTTATATTTATTTATATAAAAACAAAAACAAACAAAAAAAAAATAATAATAATAATGCATCATTTCAATTAATTAATCAGCAATATGTATTAATATGTGCGCGCTTAATTTGTACTGTTTAATGTAAAATCTCAAAATTGTATTACATATTTAAGAATTAACAAATAATAATGGTCGAACATTTTAGATATTATTGGTTTGTTCGGTTATCAAATTATACTTTGTACAATGATTGTAATATTTTATGAATTTGGTTGTTCTCAATTTTCTATTTGGAATATGAACAGATTTAAATATCTACTATATTATTACTTAGTTTTATCATGGTTCAAAATTTGAATTAATATAAATTTAAATTAATCAAAAACTTTTCGAATAGAATTTTTTTTTTAACCATGTCACAAATAAAATGTTCTTGTTTACATTTTGGTCAGTCGATAAATACATAGTTCAGAAATTTGGCATTGTTTTTAAATTCTATTAATTCAATTTTGAATATTTCCGTCAGTCTCTATTGTGAAATAAAAATGATTAGAAGTGAAAGTAAAATAGGGAACGAACATCTAACATTTTAAATTCTATTAAGCACTGTTAATATTATCGCCATTTATTTTTGTCCACTTTTTAAAATTACACCATAGCCTTAATTACAATAACGCACAGCAACACAATATTTAGCTATTGTTTGGTTTAGGGAAAAGGGATTCATATGTTGGGGGCACATCGACTTTATCTTCAATTGGTGGTGCAGTGGCACGATGGAAATTATATCGACTATGATCAGATGATGCTGGCATTTCCATTGTTGGCGATCCATTATTACCTGGTGGCTCTGCTCGTATCGGTGTTGGTCGACGTGAACCATTTGATTGACGATTTCCATCATCATCGACAAAACAATCTTTGGCTTTCCAACATAGCCATAAAATGGTACCAACACCAACTAATGTAAATATTAAGGAAGTGAGGGCACTTAATGCAATATCGGTTTTGCTGGACGTTGCCTTTGTATCGGCGATTGTTATTGGTGGTTTTGGACAAGTATCACCTTCATCAGTACAATATGGTGGCGGACAATTGACAATTTCGTCAAATTGAAATACTTTTGAAATGCATGAATTATCATATGACGGTATGCATTTAATGAGATTCGATGAACCACAATCTAAACGACAAAATAAATTTAAAATTAATATCATTTCATTTTTGTTGTATAAGCGTATAATTATTAAATAAACTTACCTTCGTGGGCAGTAAATACTAATTCAATATCTAATGTATCTTCAATATATCGTAGTGGTCGTAATTTATCGATTGAAATATAAACTTTAATAACACCTCCAAATTCACCAAAATATATTTTTTTTACTTCATCAATAGATGCATTCAGTTGACCACAAAATTTCTCAGATTTTTGATGACCAAACTTAAAGCGAATATAATCAATACACTCGTTATCATACGCAGATTTTCGTAAATTTAAACGTCGTATTGATACATAAAGGCCACGACCTTTTGATTTTCCAGTATCTTGATTTGCATCCACATTAAAACTACAATCGTCAAATCTTTTAAAACTAGACGAATTCCATGATTGATGTATCAGGGCACCTGAGTCACCATCAACACCTAACCGTACTTCTGGTTTATTGTCCATTAGTTTATTGAATGCTTTTTTAAGTGGATTTGTTGGACATAAATCACTTAATAAACCTAATACGTAAATAAAAATAGGGAGGAAAATAACATAGGCAAAATTTTATTATTTATTTAAAATAGATGGTATTTTTTAATTTTATTTATCTTGTTTAATACTTACGATCTTGATAAGCACATACTGTTTTTATTACAATTATTATAACACCAAATATTAATATTTTTAAGCCCATTTTTTTTTTTTAATATATAAAAAAATCTAGCCAAAAATTATGAACAAATTTATGCATTAGTGTTCATTGTTTGTTAAAAAAATATATTTTTGACAGTCCATTTACTTAGTCATTTTTCTTAATTTACGTCATAGAAATAATGAGTGAATGAGATAATTACAAAAATAAAAAGAGATGGCATTGTATTTTAATCTACAGTTTGATACAAGGTTTATTTATATTTATACTAGTTTATGTATCATCGTATCGTTGTACTTAAATATAGGTATAATTATAAACCTTGATGATTTGTTTATCACATACGTAAATATGCCAACATAGTGCGTATCTAAAAGTAAAGAGCAGAATTATTCAATTTAATTATGGTTTAGTTCATCTTCAAAAGATTATTAAGTATACTCATTTGATGTTGTACTAAGGTTGTACTCATAGGTAATAAGGTAATACATACTTCGTATAGTACGGCTGTGGTGGCGCTATTCGTGTAATAGTGTCACGTACATAAAAACTTTGTTAATGACTGTATTTACTCCTACCTTTAAATGGAAAATAAAGAAAAATGTGATGAAAAGTGGAAAAATAAATTACGGCAAAAGTAATTATTTATTGTTTCTTAACTGATTAGGAAAAAAATTGAGAGAAAAGTGCAGCTGTATAATACTTTAATAGAGTAATGAGTAATAATTACTGTCATGGAATTTCAATGTAAACGCAAAATTTGTATGCAACAGCGCCGCCACAGCCGTTCTATACGAAAATATGTAGATAATTAGGTATTTCACTCTAAATAATTGATGTTCTTTTTATAACATAAATATGAACTTTATGCAATTCTAATCACTAATTGAATATTAACTTTTTGGTCAGATGCATTTTTCATTAAAAAATGTTGATTTAGAAAATTCAAAAATGCGTTTTATTTCAAAAATTGTTGTTTGTATGGTGCGAAAAGGGATATTTTCCATAGATGATATTTTCTACCAAATGCGAGGGGAAATTTTCTACCAAAATTTCGTTCTTTGCCAAAGGTATTTTAAAAACTTTATTTCAATGGGTAATTAAGAGCATTTAATAAAATTAATTACATAGAATTGTTTGTATTTGCTTCTAGAATATTTTGAATATAAAAAAAGTGGGTGTTAAAAAAAGTGAAATACCTCAATTTAATTTTCTCATCTTTAGAAATAAGATTATGTAGTTATTACTTCTCTAGGTAAAAATAAATTTGGCATACGCTTAGTAGATACATTATATAACAGAATAAGGTTTTTAATTTAAATATGTTCTGGTATTTAATACTAGAAGTCTTCGAACAACGATTTTTGGTTAGTTTAGATTACTTTATAGTATATATCATTTATGCCAAAAGAACAATGAATTTTGACATAAAAGTTAACCTAAGATTACCTAAAGTGAGCTAAAATCATTGCCCAAAATACTGTTATAGTTTTTACATATTTTCATATTTTCAGAGCTTATCTTTGTGATTTAATGATTTAGCTAATTTCAAAATATATATGTTGTATACTCAGCAAGATCACTGTAATATATTAGGATTGGTAATAACTCTATACTTTGGTTTTTACAGAAGTAGAGTTCCATATACGTGAAATAGAGAGAAATTGAGTAATATAGTTCCAAAACCTTCTCTGCTACTGTCAAAATCAAAACTATTTTTTCGATGATTTCATATTGATATCCAAATATAATGCAAACAGCGCCACCACGGCCGGTCTATAGTTATTACCTATGTATATTAATATCATTAGATGTCGCACATTGCGTCCACTCTACAAAACATCGATTTTTGACGTAACGTTTTTATATTTTTACTTCGGTGATATGATAAGTAATAATAATCCAAATATTTAACAGTGAGAAGTTTAAAAACCAAATAATTTCTAATATTGTTTTTGCTTGTTCTGCAGATATTTATGTAAATTAAATAAATGGAATGAACCATTTGACAGCTCACAACTCATGAGGTGAGTAAAATTCATTTTACTGAGTTCGACATGAAACGCTCCCATCATCAAATTTGTCGATTTGTCATTTATTTCTTGGGCATAGATGATATGTCAAGAAAACAACAAAGACACCTCACACGATAGCAAAAAATTAAACAATCGGCGGAAAAAAAAGTGATTTTTTTTTTAAATTTGCAATCTATCTTTATAAACTGTGTTTGCTGATACGCAAAATATTCAAGGAAAGTTCATTCGAATTGTGTTTGACGTGATAAATAAAGAAAAGAAAAACCAAAATCATGGGATTAACAATATCAAGTGCTTTGACCCGCCTATTTGGCAAAAAGCAAATGAGAATTTTAATGGTTGGATTGGATGCAGCCGGTAAAACTACAATTCTATATAAATTAAAATTAGGTGAAATAGTTACAACAATTCCAACAATTGGTTTCAATGTCGAAACGGTCGATTATAAAAATATTTGCTTTACTGTATGGGATGTGGGTGGTCAAGATAAAATTCGTCCATTATGGCGTCATTATTTCCAAAACACCCAAGGATTAATATTTGTTATTGATTCAAATGATCGCGAACGTATTGCTGAAGCCGAAAAAGAATTGGAAAGTATGCTGAAAGAGGATGAATTACGGGATGCGGTTGTATTAGTATTTGCCAACAAGCAAGATTTACCAAATGCTATGAGTTCAGCTGAATTGGTCGATAAACTGAATTTAAATCAAATGCGCAATAGAAATTGGCACATTCAGGCTACTTGTGCTACTCAGGGTAATGGATTATATGAAGGACTTGACTGGTTGTCCAACGAATTGGCTAAAAAATGATAAAATTTCATGAAATTTATGTTTTATTAAGTCTAAACATTCTTCTGTTAATTTTATTATTTTTCTTTATTTAAATTTGAAATAGTTCATTATGAATAATATAAATAAATAAATAAAAGAAAAAAAAAATGTAATAAAACCTAATTATGATAAATAAATATTTAATATTTGCTATTAATTCATAAGAATATTCCGAATTTTTATTATATTCAATTTAGGTAAAAATGACAAAAGACTAAGTAAACATGTAAAGTATTTAACAGTTAATTAAATTAATAAAGATTTGTGGCAATGAAACTATATAAACATAACCTATTACTTGAATATTAAGAGAATCTTAATGAAATTACATACATCAAATACATATATAAGCAATTACTTACTTAGAATACAAAATAAATAGATTTTTATTTTGTATACAATTCAATTACTTTAATAGTTTTATTATGGAATTCCAATACCAGAAGCTGGACTAATGTTATGACGATTTTATTTATATGTATGTGGGGTAAGTATGGTGCGGCGTGTGTGTGTGTGTATATTCATAAATGAATCACATTTGAAACTCTAATTGCATAATACATATTATGGTACATAAGTATAAAGAATCATTTTCGTTATTTATATGTATTTTGAGTCACGTTCAAACAATCGCTTTATAAATATGAACAAAATTTACATCATAAATAACATCTTATTAAATAGACGATGAGTTAAAAAATGATACCGATTTCTTGAACACATCGCACGCATGCAGTGTTCATCCAAACTTCAAATCTTGATCAGGTCATGTTGACGTATGTATGTCAAACTAAAAAAGGAAAATAAAATTATGTTTAAAACAATTTAGAAAAATTGAACTGTATTTTTTTTGGGTGAATTAAAGAAATGTGATTTTTATTTCTCAGTGATAATAGTTTTATAAGTTAAATACATAGTTTATTAGATATAATATATTTATATTTTCGGTATTTAAGTATATGCAATTTGGCTCATGATCAAATTATCGTTTTATAAATTAAGAACAAAATTTCATCATGAATGAGATAAAATTTTCAAATTATTTGGTTGCCGGCTGTGCTTCCATTGGAGCAACGGTTTTCACTAATCCATTAGAGGTTGACAATATTTTTTTTTAAAAACAATTCTATCAATTGTTACAAGCAATCTAAAACATGAATATGAAACATTTTATAATTTTTTAATTTACGTTAATCAATATAAATTATAGGTTATCAAAACGAGACTTCAACTTCAAGGTGAATTGGCAAAACAAGGTACTTACTTAAAATCATATAAAGGTACATTGCATGGTTTCATTCAAGTAGCCAAACATGATGGCATAAAAGGTTTACAGAAAGGATTAGCTCCAGCATTGGGCTTTCAATTTATATTAAATGCGTTTAGGTAAAATATAATAATTTAAATTTCGTTATAATAGAAAAGTGGAACGAATCTAATACATCGATTTTTTTTTTTTTTTTTTAGATAGGTTGGGCATTTTTGATTCAGCCGTTACGCTGGGTTGGACAAAATCGAAAAATGGAAATGAATCATTTTTTCTCAGCTACTTTTGGGGTGGCCTCGGAGGTTGCTGTGGTTCTTGTGCTGGTAGTCCATTTTTTTTGGTAGGCTGTAAAATTCGAAAAAGAAATATGTTCTCATTACGTTACCGAACATTTTATTAATATATTATTCTATTAAAACTGTTAGGTAAAAACACAATTACAGTCATACAGTAAATCAGAAATAGCTGTAGGTTATCAGCGAAATCACGATGGCATGATTAATGCTTTTCAAAAAATTTTCAAAGCTCGCGGTATTAAAGGACTCTATCGTGGTGTAATTGGTAATATTCCACGTGCAGCATTAGGCAGTGGGGCTCAATTAGCCACTTTTGGCCCAACGAAAGATTTTCTTAAGCGACATGACCTATGCTTTAAGAGTTCCATACTAAATTCATTTTGCTGTGGACTTCTGGCAGGAAGTGTGATGTCAATTGCAATTACACCTCCAGATATTATACTTACCAGACTATACAATCAACCATTGGATGATAATGGAAAGGGAAAACTGTATCGTGGTGTGATAGATTGCTTTTGGAAAGTTTTAAAAACTGAAGGAGTTCAAGGATTATATAAAGGATTCTGGCCTACCTATTTTAGAATTGCCCCACACTCAACGTTAGTTTTATTATTTTATGACGAAGCAAAATTATTTAGAGATAACCATTTTACAGATTAGATACTACATATTATTGGAAATTGATAAAATTACGAAATATGTTATGTAAAAAAAAAAAATATTTGCACGCTTTTGTGCTTGTAGTAAAATTAATAGCCAAAAAAAAAAAAAATAATAAAATAAAAATATTTTCAATTAAAATGTTAATTTTAACAGCTGTTTGTATTAGTGACGTATTATAAACAGGTATATTATAACCGTATTGAGTAAATGAAATCTCACTTTAAAATGGTAAATCAGAAATTATTATTTCACTAAGATCACTATAGTTAGTTCAAATACTATAATTTCCAATTTGAGCACATGATAAAATTATTCATGAGCTTAAAATATTTTCCAACTGTATTCAAGAAAAAAAAAACAGATCTTTCATCTTTCTTCACTTGAATGTCGCTTTTGTAAACTGAGCATTACGTTTTCATTCTTTTGTGTATTTTGACGTCTACGTATTTAGTCATAGCTCAGCTCATATCTTATTATATGTCATTTTCATATGACGAGAATCCAGTCAGCAATAATAAATAATACGACATAGCGTACTGTCATTTTAAACCAATAATAATAAATATTCAATATATTCCAAAGTAAATAGAATTCCTTTTAACTGCCTATAGAATTAAATGTTTTTTAATTAACAGTAAAACATATCCACAGTGAAATTATTAAAAATTTATTGAACTTTTTTATTGAAATATCAAACGTATAAAACAAAAATGTCTCGTACGCGAAATAATTTATCCACTTCAGAATCAGACAGCGAAGGATTTGAAAGTGCTGATGACAATGAGTTTTTTGATAATAAAGGTAAAGAAGTAGTTGGAAAACCTAAAAATGATAATGAAAAAATAACATCAAAAGTTAACAAAGAAAAAACCTCGGTCGAAAATAAAAAAATACCAGAAATTAACAAGGAAATAGAAACAAAAAATATAAATGAAAACAGTGATAATGATATTATTGATGATAGCTGGGCATGGGGTGATGATGAAGATATTGATGAAATGATAGCAGCTTCAAAATCAAATACAGCTTCAGGCAATCAGGAAGCACCCGTACATAAAGAAATTGTTTCAAACTGGTGTTCTCAAGATGAGCAAAGATCACAACTCGAAACCAAAATTAATGAAAATGAGTCAAAACAAGTCAAAGTAAACAATGAAACTATCGATAGTTCAGCTAAGGGAAGTTGGACACCATGGTCAGGTATGGTTTCTCTGCTTTCTACTGCTTCGGGCGGGGTTGCGTCATTTACATCACATGTTTCATCTGTAATTGAATCAAATATCGGTATACCAGATCCTGCTGAAATAGCTCAGAGACAATATTCGGAGCAACAGAAGACACAGGAGCAACTTGCTAGTCTAAATGATGATAATGAAGAAGTTAATAAAAATTCTGAAAATAAAGAGAAATTAGTATCATTGGGAAATATTGTTTCAAACGTTACGCAAATAAGTACTCGAGTTATCAGCGGCGGATTAGATACATTAGAAGGTATTGGAAAGAAAACAATGACAATCTTACAAGAGAATGATCCTGGCTTATTGAATAAGCGAAAACTTCTTGGTTTGGATAACACAAAACCTGTATTAAGTCAGGTAAATTTGATTATTTTTAGTTCCTATTACAAAATTTACCTCACATACATATTTCAATTTTTTCTATTCCATTTTCCATAACAATAATTTAGGTTTTACGGGAAGCGAAGGAAAAAACTGAAGAATCTGAAAAAAATTTGAAATTAGCTCAGAAAAAACAATATAAAAAACAACTTCATTTTGAAACACTCTTTGACGATTATCACGGTTTAGTTCATTTAGAAGCTCTTGAAATGTTATCAAAGCAAGCGTCAATAAAATTACAATCATTATTAATGCCATTGACTGGATTAGCATTGAGTGAATTACAAGATACTCTAAATGAAGTAAATGAATTATGCGAATTAAATGAATTAGATAATGATGATAATGCGGATGGTTCATATAGTGCTGAAGAACTAGAGGATAAATTTAAGGTTGCTGTTGAAGATATAGACATACCAGTCAATTTTAAAGACATTTTAGAGTAATTATTACATCTTAATGTTAATATTTCAGTGCAGTTTAAGTTCAATCCATTTAATCAAACAGAAATGGATTAAACTTTTAAATTACGTTTTTCATTTTATTTGTCGAATTTTTCTAATGGTTTCAATATTATAACAAATTAATGTTTACAGTACATGGATAGAGAATTCCCAATGGTTAATAGTAAAAGAAGAGGAATCCCAGCATACAGCTCAAGAAATACATGACAAGGCATTAAAATGTCTTGCTAAAACTTCAGCATTGGCTGTAAATAAATATCACAAATTAGCTGAGCTTTTACTCATTAAAGAACATCATAGTACGGCTAATGAAGCTGATTGCTTATTACAGTAAGTAAATCATGAGAATATTTTATTTCGATAATGAAAACATTTAAAAAAACTGACTTTTAACTTTCCAAATAATCTCTTGGTAACGAATTTTAACACAGTAAACTAATTTTTGGACAATTTTCTTTTAACTTTCAGACTAACAAATGTCTTCTGCTGGCATTTAAGTGGTATTGCAACTCGATTTGGTGGTAATTTAAGTAACACTGCTCCAATTGATTCTGATAATGATAATAATTCATTTATAACGAGCGTATTTTTAGAGGTAAAACCAACAAACACACAAACAAAAATTATATATCTTTATATATTTATTATATTTATTATTCAAATATATTCATTTTCTTTTGCAGGGTTCAAAGAGCACATCGTACATTCAAAATGCATTTCAATTGTTTATTCCAATCCTTCAAATTGGAGCTGTGTAGAAATATGATTTCTAAATTAATTATATTAAGCACTCTTTATATGTTTTGAAAGTTAATAAATAACCAGATGGTATATCAAGTAACTTAAATAAACTAAATCTTATTTTATTTAAATGGTTAACAAATAACAAAAGAACCAAAATATTCATTGCAAATGTTTCAATAGAATAAACTGCAAATGACTTCTTACTCAATAGTTAGTAGAATCCCAGATTTTGACGATTTTGTAGCTCTTTCAATATTCCCAGCCACATATAATCTATATTGAAAGCTTTCATACCATAGGAGCGTCCGTATTAACATAGAATTTGCGTGTCTTATGCAGATTTTAATGAAATAAGAATTAAACAAAACAATAACAGAGAAATTAATAGTAAATTATGAAAATCAAGTTTCTTGCATTTTAAATGAAATGAATTTGAATGACTATAGGTTAATAGGAAGCTAATAATAAAGCGATAATTCTTTAAAGATTAATTCAAATTAAAAATAATGTGCCTCTTAGTTTATTTCTATTTTTATTACGAATAAAAAAAAAATATATTATTATTATTCTGCAATGTGTACAAAGTAATAATTTTGTTTTAATTCACATATGATGAACTAATAAGAAAAATCATTACTGAATAATTTTTTTTTTCTTTCAAAGCGTTATATTATGATGTGAATTGGATATGGATAGAAACATAGCTGGCCTATATTTATATTTATATCTACATATATTTTTCCTGAATAGTTTTAGTATTAAGTTTTATAAAGATATGTTTTGCTTCATATAAAAGTTTTTAATGATTCATTTTCCTTTAAAAATGTCCCTATAATTAAAATATATTTGTAAAATAAAAATGACAGTTGCTGTAAGATTTTAATAATTGTATCTCACAAAAAAAAAATATGTTAATACGAAAAATTGATGAATAAAATTGAAGTTCGTTGAAATTGAAGTTGTAATTCACAGTAATAATTTTTATTGCTGCTTTATTTCCTATTACAAAAATAATACTAAAAAAAAATATGCAATTTAGGTATTCTTACACATTTCATAAAAGACGTTCTACTCATAATTCTTCAGTTTATCATCTGATCAGCTGAATATGAATTATTAAATATGAATAAAAAGCGGCCTACTTTTTAAAACTAATTTCAGTTAATATTTAGATATATAATAAAAAATAAATAAACAGTAGAGCAGTAAATAAAAAAAGGAAAAAAATAGGTGTAATCAAAATAAAAACAAAAATATTTTGCGAAACAAATGTAGTTGATTTATATTTTATCTATAATTTCCCGAATTCTATTTAAATGTGTGCTAAAACAATTAGCTATAAAATGCAATCTTTTCATATTCAAAATGTAGAAAACTGCTGATGGTATGAATTCGATGAATTTAATTATTTCTATTTAAAATATTTAAAAAAAAATATGGACAAATATAATCCAAAAATGAGACAAAAACAAAAATTTGGGAATTTTTATAATATAATTATGTTTATTGATGTGATTAATGCATTTATAAAAAAGCTTTTGTTAGAAAAATTGTATAATGAGACTAGTCGAAGGTAAACAAATTATTTGAATAACATCACCCATCACACTAATAAAAAAAAAAAAAAAAACATTAAATACATTTTATTTTTATGATGATTATTATTAGTCATAATAATAGATTTTGTTCAAATACTAAAATAGTAAAACATTTAATATTCCAACGACAATAATTTTTAATATGTTCGGAAAAACTCATGAAAATAATTCATATAAAGCGTGTGATTTTCATTTTCAGATTTATTTCAATTTAGAATACGATTGTATTAACAGTTCTTCTAATTTTATAAATATAAACATTGTTTCTATACTGCACCATAAGTGATAAGTGTAATATTTATTTGTATTCAGTGAATTAAAATTGTATAAAATCATATTTGAGGTGATTTACTAAATTTTTTTGTGAAATTTATTTTCAATTATCAACCGTAAAATGCGAATGTTATTAATTATTATACATAACATTAAGAATTACACTTTTAATGATATTCTACATTTTTTTTTTTTTGGAATGGTTTAAAGTGAAGGAAAATATAAATTATTAATGCTATAACAAACATTCAACGTTAATTGAATAGCTATTGTATTGTATAGTGATTTTAGTATGAGGATTACCCATAATTCGATTAATATTTATTATACTTGCGTGCATATCCAAAAGTAATATACCTAACACAATAAAGAAATGGTCATATATTCATAAAGATTAAAATATATATATGTATATATGTTTAAATTAGTTTTGGTTTAATGAATCGGACATAGAAATTAACTGAAAAAAAAACAATCGATTTTTTTTTCAAGTCGACGAATTCAGGTTTTTTTAATTTGTGATTGAATATTTTATGTAACAAAATTTCATTTTAAGTTTTTAATTCATTAAAATAATACGAATTGTTTAAAAGCATTAATTTTTCGTATTTAAAAGGAACCGAATTAAATCATTCAGCAAGGCTTAGTTAGCGAATGAGTTTGTCATTAGATTTATATAAGTCACTCACCTACTTATAGACATTTTCAAAAATTTAAGCTACCTGGGCCCTCTATTTCACCAAATTTACAATATAGCTACTAGATTCACAATTTTTTCTACTATGCCCTAATTTTTTTGTACTGGAATTCGTTAATTATAGAAAACATTATGTGTCATTAGTAAAGTTCCTTATTTCGGTCACAGAAATAATATTATTGATTTTGCCAAACCACATTAACGCACCGTTAATAAGTCACAGTTACAGTAATAGTGGAAATTGTAGTATTATAATTTTTGTGAACATTTACATTATTATATATTTTAGTCTGTTCTCTGTACCTTAAATTATTGGAATGCCTTTTTATTTTATATTACATTACTTAAATGCCTTCTTATAGCAATTGGAAAAAATCATGAGTTTTTGAACTACTGATTTTTAGATATTTATTTTGTTTTCTGCTATCCTTAAATTATATTTATATTATATCAAGATAAATCTAAATATATACCCAACTCATAAAAGAAATCATAAACATTAAAAATAAAAAGCAAACAATCAAAAGTTTAATATAATAAATGATAATTTTTTTAACTCTGCTTCTTACTCCTATTTTCCACAGTAGTAAAGAAGTGTAAGCAATTCTTTGTTTGTATAAATAAAACAATTATTTCTAATTTGATTTTAAACGAACGATTATAAGCTACTTATTGATAAATCATGTTTTTGTTTTAATATTTCATTTAATAAATAATCATCAAGGAGAAAGTCTCAGAAAATTTACTTTCAAGTGCAATTCAATCCAATTGTCCAATTGACCATGATTAATATATAGCTTTGTTTTTCTGCTTTTTATTTCAATATAATTTCACGTTCAATTACACAGAATTTAACAATCGCTTGCTTTAGATGCGTTGATGTACAGATGATGGACAAATGAAACAGTCTATTTATTATTTATTACTCCCATTAAAAATAGATTAGAATATTATATAACTTATAAAAACGGACTATGAGTTTATTAATTATATGATCAGTTTGTTATTACATATTAATTCTGTTGAGAAAAACTATATTAAACAACATGGAAATACAAATTATTTTGTGTGTAATGTATTTTTATATGTAAATAAAATCTCCAGTTGGTAGTTCAATATATAAGTAGAAGCAATTTTGCGTTACATAAAAACTTTAAACCTTTCAATCAATTTGTTTCAGAGATGCTCCGCGTAATTTATGTAGTACCAGTTATATCGTTTGCAGCTTTCATTATAAGCAACTATAATTTTTTAATATCAGCTGAGGCTCAAGTGAATTTTCCAGATCAAGTTCAAACAAATCCACCAACACGTATAATTAAAAAAAAAATACATTTTAACTTTTTAATAAACTATAGAACTGTATGATTTTCTTTCAACTTATAGTTCAAAGACAGTTACCACCAATACCACCATTTCCGTCACTACCACCGGCGCCATTACCACCATTTCCAACATTACAACCATTTCCAACATTGCCGGGTACATTACCTGGTTTTCCAACTGCAATAGGAACATTTCCAACGCAACCAGGATCAACAGCCACAACTGGAATACAAACATGTATATGTGTACCAATTGGAACATGTAATGCGGCAACAAATCCATTTGATGGATCTGGTTTAATTGATATTCGAATAGTAACTAATGTAAGTATCTACTATTACCTTGAACCTACTAATTACCAGGGTTCGGAAAAATTCATTGATTTGAATTTAATTGAATTAAATTGATTTATTTAAATTATTTGAATTATTTGAATTATATGTTTTTTATTTTATTGAATCGATGCAAAAGATTGGTAAAAAACTTTAGTATGGCATCAACGATTCACAAAGAGATTTTCAAATAATTTTAAGTAAAATAAACTACAACAATTCAAAATTAAGATTCGAAATTACCGTGATGCCAAAATTCAATTTTAATATTTTTAGTGGAAAAAATTCTAAATCGAAAAATTCATTTTGAATAATTCACATATTATTCAAATGAATTATTCAATTTTGAATAATTCAATCGAACCCTGCTAATTACCTAATTAATTAATACAAATTGCATGGATATTCAAAATGATATAATGTATTTAAATCTTTTATTTATAAATTATAAGTGATGAAATAATAATTATATATGCTGTTTTTCTATCTCAGCAATTTGTTCGACATAATATTGCGTAAAAATATCTAAATGAATAATAAAATTTATAAATATGTACCGCGATGTTTGACCCAGACCGGATGAAAATCAATATGCGTGAAGGTGTAACAATTAGTTTTTGTAGAATTCAAATGAATGGAAAAAATGATTCCTAAATTTGACACCATTATTTAATAATTATTATTAATCTAGGTGAAATACAAAAATGAATATTGACCATGATCTTGGCCTACAAGAAAAAAAATTACAATTTCTATATTAAATGGGAAATTGGTTTTTTATTACAATAAAATTCGAAAGTTTTTATTAAAAAGTCATTTAGTTTTCATAAAATATTTCTTTATTATAAAAGATAAATATTAAGCCTTTTAATGGTAATTTTTTAGAATAATAATAACTATTCTTATTACTAAAATATCAAAATAGCCATCAAGTTCAATAACACCAAATATTGTAACACCAGCAACTTGTGCGAACGGTTTACAGAGATGTTGCCAAAGTGGACCATATCAATGTGGTGTTCGATATCCACCTGTAGCTGGTAGTCCCGTTCCAGGACCTGGACAAGCACCTTTCGGAGCTTATCCATGGCAAGCCGTTCTTTTAGGACCTGGTGACGTTTATCAAGGATCTGGTGTTCTTATTGATCCACTGAATGTATTAACTGTAGCACATCGTGCTGTTAATTTTACGTAGGTGTAATTACCACACAGCAGACAACAAATCATTTTTAAAATAAAATAATAAAATTATGTTCAACAGGGGAGCTCCGGGTACACTTAGAGTTCGTATGGGTGAATGGAATGCGGCTGGAGATACAGAACCGATTAGTGCTCAACAATTTGTTGTTTCAAAAATTTTCATTAATCCTAATTTTAATGGAGCAAATTTAAGAAACAATATGGCAATATTACGATTAACGGTACCTGTTCCGTTAGGGCAATCCCCAGCAATAACAACTGGATGTTTACCTGTTAATTCATTTGTAGGACAAAGGTAAGTTTTGTCATCTCAGTAGTTTTTTTTGTTTTAATTTCATTTAGCAATAGAAAAAAAAACAAATAATTCATTAATTTATAGATGTTGGGTAAGTGGCTGGGGCAAGAATGATTTCTTAACCGGTTCTTATCAAACAATTCAGAAACAAGTTGATGTCCCAGTTCTTCCGCCAGCACAATGTCAAAGTGCACTCTCTGCAACTCGATTAGGACCATCATTTGTGTTTGATACAAATAGTTTTATATGTGCTGGAGGTGAAATTGGAAAGGACGCTTGTACGGTATGTATATATTATATATAGGACAATCATATTTACGAAAAACATCAAAAATAAAATTCACAACTTCATTTTATTGTTATTTAAAAGGGTGATGGAGGGTCACCACTGGTATGTCAGTTGGCTGGACGATGGTTTGTTGCTGGTTTAGTAGCTTGGGGGATAGGCTGTGGAACATCAAATATTCCTGGAGTTTATGTAAATGTTGCAAATTTTCTACCATGGATTCAAACAACAATTAACACACCATAGATTTAAAACGAATATTTAAAAAAAAAATCCAATATAACTCGATAAAAATATATATTTTATTTTAGCAAATAAATTAATAAAATGTAAATTAAGCAAAACAATAAATTATTTATTAACATGAATAGGTATTTATTTAAAACAAAATTTGGTTTTGAACTTTCTAGTGACCCTCCACTCATAATTTCTTGTTTTCAATTTCAATTAAACATTTTTCTTTCGTATTAAATTTTCATCGTAATCAGCAATGTCGTCAACACCAGCATCGATATCAGCATCTGTTCCCGGTTTGGTTATCAGTCCACTGCCATCTTCCGGTTTAACTATTTTCACTCCTTTATCACCAATTCGCATGCAATCAAACGATCTAAAGACAAAATAAAAATCAAGAAAAATAAATTACATCATTTTCTATATTCAGTCAAAATATATAATATTGAATATAGTTTTAACAAACCTATTAAAAATTTCATAATCTTGAAAATATCCACCCATTTCTAAGCACACATGCATATTTCGTCCAATAAAATATAAATCATAAAATGATGCACAGACTTTTATAAAATTAAAACGTGGAACACGAACACAAACGGGCGGTGGATTTCGTCCAGTAACTCTATTTTTATATAAAACAGCATCATTCATAATCATTTTAAATTCAAATGAAAAATCTTCAGGTACATAAGTTATGTTAACACATCCTTTTGATCGAAATGCTGATATTAACATTCCCGTACAACATCCACAAACACCACCATCACAATTACATGGAACACGACTGACTAGAAAACCTAATGGATTATTTGGTAAACCAAGTTGTTTAGCAAATGCTTGACGATAATATGGAGCAATTTGTATTTCATCATAATCATCTTCTATTTAAAATAAAATAAATGAGAAAAGAAAACACATTTAGCGAAAAAGAAAAAAAAAAGTTATAAACATTTGCGGTCTATTTTTTTTTCGTAATAGTTATTTTGTTAAATTGAAAAAAAAGAAAAAAAAGTGAAACCTTCGCCATAAGAAAGATTGTACTTTCTTCGCATGGATTCTTTATTTTTAAAATTTATCGTTGTTGGTTCGGTCGAGTCACCTGTTGTATTCGAATATGGAGATATATTTATAATTGTCTGTGAAAACAAAAGTTAAATACCAAAATTTATTTAATTTATTTAATTTATTTACTAAAAATAAATAAATCAAAATGAACAACAAAACTAACTTCATAATGACCATAAGTGGTATTTTTATTGGTCAGCATTGTTGGATTTGTTAATAAAGCCGGAGTTCCGATTGTTGATTCAATATTTGTAGCTGAATAATTGAAAATAGTTATAATTTGAAAATTATTATAAGTAGTGCGTATGATAATAAACAGTTAGAAAAGTAAACAAAATTTAAACTTTAATGGCACAGGGCACAACACACCTGCTATTGTTGTATTCTGTAAACTACCATATCCAATTAGAGCACTAATTTCACATATTATCAAAACATATAAAATCATTTTTAATTATTAAAAAAGACAGCAATTATTCAAAAAAAAATAACAATTAACAATAATAGTTAAAAAAAACAACCGCAATAACAAGAAAATCGAAAATGATTGATTTGAAAACTAAGTGAATCTTTTTCTGTAATTTCTTTTAACTTTATATTTAATTTTACATTTAAAAAAAAAAAAAAAACCAAGCTAAAATTGAATTTATTTAACAGTTTATTTCTTGACTTGATCACACGAATGTTTATTATAAACTGTTTCAAGCATCATGTTGCTTATGTTGATTTAAAATGTGTAAAGAAGAAAGCCGTTCATTCACAGCATACATCTACAGGTGTGTTACAGTTACACGCAAAGACGATAAACGAATATGAGTTAATAGTTTTTGAGAAAATAAGAAAATAATAGAGAATATAGTCGGGTAACATTTGCAATACCAATTCAGTCAGATTGCGCAAGAAAAAAAACCAGAGAAATTAAAATTTAAAAACCTTATTTTACGAGTCGAGGTTGTTTGAGACATTTTTCTTTTCAGTTCATGTATAACATGCAGCATATTTCAAGTCTATAGTATTGTTCTGCGTCTGTATGCACATGAAAATGTTGTTGGTTTTTTTTTGAAGAATGACCAATATTACAAATATTACACACATTTCATTTTCATTTTGAAAATATATAAAAGAAAAATGAAGCATATAAGAAGTAAATGAGAAGTATGTGCTTGTGCTACGACTCTATTATTAATGTTTTCCTTCACCCTACTGAATGCTGACACGATTCTTTTATTCAATAATTATTGCCTTCCAGCTAGAACTTCAATAATCAATTCTTTTACTAAAATCTATTTATTTCTGAAATTTATATAAAATCTGTTGATCATCCATAACATTCGTCACATCCAACTAAATAATATACCCAGAGTATATCTATAATATCTTGGACAACTGAGAGAAAAGACATTAAACACCATCAAAGAAACGAAAAGAGAGTAATTTTAGTTTTCGTTGAATTTTAATATATATTAATTTTTTAAAAATTCATACAATTTAATTTTTTTTTAAGAAATTACAATGAGACACAATACAGCTTTCATGATCTAAATATGAAAAGAAAAAAACACTTGTATTATTTGTCCACGCATTGCTTAAGAACAAATTATTTGCACCTGATACGCTTTTAATTCTTGTATTTATAAAGTCATAAAAATGCAAAATTTAAACTTTCATCGCAGTAACAATACAATTGCACGTAAGACGGGACGCGTACGCATATCGCTTATATTTATAATTAAAAGCGAATATATATTTTTATTTATTTATTTAAAAAAAAATAAAATAAAAAAAGACAAAAAGACAATTCCGCATTATTATCGCCTACAGTTCATTGTTATTTTATTTTATTATTATTTTCTTTTTCATGATATTGAATGAAGAAATAAATACCAAAAATACAGTGAATCAACCACAATAAAAAAAAAATCTTTATTTTTCGTATCGCTTTTAAAACATTTAAATATATTAATTTTTTTATGTGATTACTTTCACTACAATAAAAATACAAGTCAGCGGTGGAAAAAAAACCCATAACGTAAACGCATAACATTTACTAAGTAAGTTTGGGTCACGGTCATGGCTCAGTGATTTATTATTTCAGATGTTTAACACGTACTTAAACATCTCCTTATAAATTAATTAAACGGTTTAATTAAATGTGACCTACAGCGAGAACTGGTTAAAATGATCACCGTACAATATTTAAATTCTTTTCCATTTGTTTAGTCAAATAAATTGGTAGTAATATTTGTTTGTATTACTTTACAATACTTAAAATTAGATTAGGCTAACCGAAACTATGGATCTTTAAAAAAAAATCTTTAATGGCATAAGAACGGAGGGGTAGGACACGAGTTGTAGTAATGGGCTACAGCCTACAGAGGTCTTGGAATCATTTGGAATTTTTGGGTTCCACGTTCACCTGGAATCATTAATCTTTCAAAAAATTGTAATTTTCACAAAACTGATGGAGTCAGGGAACACAAATGTTGGAATCATTTGGAACTTTTTGGAATTCGTTTAAAAGATTTTAAAAATATTGAAGTCAGGAGTCGTGATTTGGCTTGTGTCCTCCCCTTGATACAGAAGAAATACAGAACTTTTTAAAGATAAACATGGAAAGGTCACCATAACATTTCTTGAACATAGAATATGGCTTGTTTACTTTGGTAAAATTCTAATAGCTCTTTTTTTTATATTAAATTAATTAAATGAAATACGATTGAAGATTGAAAGCATTTTTTTTTTCTTTTTGAATTTCTGATCATATTCTTATTAACTTTCTATACTAATTCACGTTTCATTACAATTGTTTAAAGCTCTCAGTTCCACCGGAGGTTTTTAATAAAATTATCCATGACGGTGGATGAAAAACGCTTAGCTAATTTCATAAATAATAAAATGTATTTATTTTTTGTATTTTGATCATTCATAAATAATTTCAGTTTCCATGAATTGCTATAGTCATAACAAGTTACTACTTTTAGGCGAATTTTATGCATAAGAAACATTAAATTGAAATATTTTCTGACAATTAGAAATGATTTATAAAATTAATTACCATATACTTACATATATATATTTATTTTTTTTCTGCATTGAAATTTTTCTATAAATTTATTCAAATTTTGTGTGTGTGACTAATCTTATGGATATAATGGTTAAAGAAATGTAAACAGTTGTATTTTTGATATTTGTGATTAGTCGGTTATAAATAAAAGCGTTAAAAATATATTCCAAGTTACAATTGATACTTCTCTTCATGCATTTAATTTAAAGACGATTTATTTGAAAGAATTGTAATGAAGAAAATTATTTATTTACTTGTTTCCTCATTTTCTCAGTATTAGAGTCTATTACTTATATAATATAGACAGACTATATAGTTTATCTTAGATTGTCTTAAGATTATGTCTAAAGCAGTATACAGTCTATAGACATTAAACACAAAAGAGTGTCCGTTATACAAACTTGATATAGTCTACAGCAAAGCTGTATCCTGTATTTAGACAATTATTTTAAAGTGTATCTATAGACAGTCTTAAACTCAAAAATGCCTATAAGGTGTGTTTTTGTGTAATATCAATTGATTTTTCACTAACTGATAATTTAATTTGAAATTTGTAATTTATTGATATTAAATTAAAAATAATTTATTAATTCTTTTTTTTTTATTTAAATGATGCCAATACTATTTACTTCTTACACGAAATTTAGTTAACTATTTAAACGAATAAATTTAATTTTTCTTATTTATAAATTTATTAAGCGAAAAAGTGATCCAATTTAAATTAAATACCAATAGTTAATATTAAATTGTGAATTACATATTATTATTATTTTCAAATAATAGATGGTCACAAAAATAATTATAATAATTATTTATTGTTATCCATATAATAAAGAAATAATAATTATTTTGATTGAATACCAGTAGTATTGTGCAATGTGCGTACTTACTTTTGCTTCATTTTTTTGAAAAAATGAAATAAATAAATAAAGTTTTCTAATCATTAGCATAAAGTAAAAATAAAATTAGTATCTTAAAAAATTTCGATTTTCATATTTTAATGGTTTGTGATTAGAAAAATCTTCAGAGAATCACCAGAGACGATGAAAATACAAAAATCTAATCTAATTTTCTAGATTCTGTTTCCTAATTTATGAGAATATGTATTAATGAAAATGAAAATGAAAAAATAATAGTTATGTTCGAATGTATTGGCAGTTTGCTTCTTTATAGAAAAAATTCACAAGTTTTAAAATTCACGCAATGCATTTCCGTTTTATCGGTTGTTATGATTCTATTATGTATTACATTTGTTATTAACAATATTTTGAAAAGCCTTTGTAATGACAATTAGCTGATTTTTTATTTTATATTTTCTTATTAAGTCGTCTATGAAAATTCAGTTTACTGAAATTCATCGTAATGTTGAGTGGCGATAATAATAAATATACAGTAAATGCAATTTATTTACGAAAATCTTGTAAGTAAAAATTATTTGATGTGAAATATACATATTCGCACATAACTTTTACTTATTGATTTATAAACAAAAATTCTTATTCCATTTACATTTACAATACATTTTCTTTGCACTTTTCAAACAAATCTTAAAATGTTTTATATATTAAATATGCTATTGATTTATTGACAGTGATAAGAATTAACATAAAAAAAAAGGAAAATAAAATTTAAAATAGTCACGAGTGTTCTTGTTTATTATTACTCATTATAGTTTTGTTGTTGTAAACGCACGTGATGTACTTCCTTTGTATTATAGTATACGAATGTTTATTATCTCAGTTCAGTTTTAAATAATTATTAATTTGTTTATTTGAAAATCTACCAATGCCTTTTGAACTACTTACAAATTTTCTATACACATTAATGGTCATATGACTTAATAAAATGATTATGCAGTGTACATGAGCTACTGATGTCCAGTATTTTGCCATAAGTTTGTAGTTAGAATCATTTAATCCTATAATAATAACACTAAATAAATATGGTTATTGGAAAGTTACAAAGAAAAAAAAAACATCCATAAAAATAGGTTGAAGCGATGACCTTATTGTTATCCGAGCACCGAACCTCATATTTGTTTTATAATATTCAAGAAAAATCTCCTGAATCTTCCATAAATAAAAAATGTATATATAGTAATTATAAATAATACCAATAACTTTCCTGAAACAAACTTTAATCTTTCTTAAAAAAAAAAATTACTGCCTGTAGATAACGTGACAACTGAAAAAAATATTTCTTATTCATGTACAAAACATTACACAAGAGAGTATTTAAATTCTTTGATGACCAAGTCCTGTAGTTTTTTTTTTCTCATCTTAATTTACTATAGATAAGGTGTGTTTGAACATTAAAGAAATCGCGTTGTTGTGAAAACTCGTCGTCATATTCATATGAATGCCAAATAATAATCAAGTCAGATACAACTGAACAAAAATCTTTTTTTTTTTGCTTATCTTCTATAGCTTTCCTCGTATATATTTCTTATCACTTATCACTTACAAAAGCCTCGAATTATATTCAATTACATTTAGTTAGCCATTAACTATCACTAGACGCGCTTGCAATTTATGAAATGTTTATAACGTGTATTTTTTATAAAAACATTAATTTCTATGGATAGAAATTTAAGAAAAAAAAAAAAAACACAAATTTAGAAAATTTCACATCATGAAAGTTTCTGTTCTAATGTAAGTGGTCCAGCGCTTAGAATATTAGCAATTTTTACAAATTTGCTTATTTTATTTATTTGAATATAGTGTACTAAGTGACTCAGTAAAAAAAAAAAAAAAATTATAAAAGACGCAGGTGAAATAGAAATAAAAAATAAAATTGTATTTTGTTGATTTTAATCTTTTTGTATGCAATCTGTGATACTATTTTTTTTATATATATAAAGATAATCATATATAAATAAAGTGATAGGTAGGTGATATAAAGTTAATGTGAATGTGAATGTGATGTTTATTTGTATAAAAGTTTATTATACAAAACTGAATGATTATAAACACTAACTGATTACCAAACACTTCAAAACACCTATTTTTAAAAAAAAGTAATAAAAAAAAAACATTTGAAAAAATAATATAATAAATTATTTAACTATCAGGAAATTTTTATTTTGTGTTTTTGGTTATTCAAATAAGAACATTGTTTTCGTTCTCTTTAAATATAGTTTAATTGCTTGACATAATTCTTTGCGTTATAGATTCTAAAATTAATATACAAACAAGAAAAAAATATTTCTGTGATTAATTAAAACAATCAAAATAGTGATAAAGCGTAAATCAAAATGTTTAAATTTTCAAAAAATCAAGAAAGTGAGTTTTCATTTTATATTGTTAAATTAATACTTATCTATAAAGATTATTATGATGTAAAAAAAATTCTGTATTTTTAACTGTTTCGATTTAAAATGAGTACACCGAAATCAAAAATTATATAAAAAAACAAAAAAACAAAAACGATAGGCTCTTCTAGAATTTCAGTATTTTAATTAATCGTAGCTTTGTAGCTCTCAAAAGATAATCATTTGCATATTTAATGTGTTTGAAAGAAATTGCGATTTTCTTTCACTCATAGCTATTCTGCTTCTTCAACGACTACACCATATTGCTGCACTATTTATACATTTCCTCAATTATCATTATACTTATAATATATAAAAAAAAATCACTCTAAAATTCTGCTAACTATAATCAATTTAAATACAAAATTGCAACAATCTACTTTATTTGAATTCCGTCAGTGTCAGTATAATTTAATTCTGTTGGCTTAACAAATATTTTAATTATTTCCGAGAATATTAAATTCCGCACGAGATATTGAAAAACAGTTGTCTCATTTTATAAATTATTATTAATCCAAAAAATTCCATGAAAGACAAAAAAACAAGCTGCCAATGGACTTGGTTGATTTTGTCAAAGAGGCGGTGCTACATTAAATTGCCCTTTGTAAAGGGAAAATTGTCATCGGCGAACAGTTTTGTATTTTAGGTCCTACTTTTGTTTTTAAGGCGATTCAATAATAATATCTTATTTTTTTTTTAAGAGCACTTCAAGTTTTCATCATATACATTCACCACCTTCATTAATCTAGTTATCTGTGTTTAGTTAGTTAGTAAATATATTATTTTAAGAGAGTTCTTATTATAGAAATAAGTACTTCCTATCGTTTACAAGATATAAAGTTTTTTTTTTCTTATGAAATCCCCTGAATTGCACATTACATATTACATTTTCAACATATAGAATACACCGACAGAGGCCTGCATGGATACATTGTATCCACGGATACATATAAGGCGAAGGCGTTTGTCCCAAAACAGTCACATGACACATGATATCATGTTTTTGAATTCCCAATTAAATTCTAAATTTGTTTAGATTTACGTTCATTACATATATTCCATATTTAAGAAATTCTATTTATTTTTCTATTTTCAATATTAGCTATATCCGCATCCATGGATATGTAGCAGATATCCGAATTTGTGGATATTTTATAATTATTAGTATCCGCAGATATTTTGCGGATATTCGTAGAGATTTTGGGGATATCCGTAGAAACTGTTATCCGCGGATACGGATGTCACGGATTGCGGATGTAAATGGTAACGGTTGCGGATGGATATGGATATGCGAAATGTATATCCATATGCAGGACTCTGCGACCCAATACCCACTTTAAAACATTCAGTTATATTATTTGATGTTTAAATTTAAGAAATTGATCAAAAATAAAAAAAAAAACATTTGATAATAAATTATTTAGCTTTGCAACTAACTGTACATTAAACGTTTTAAATAGAAATAGGATATAAAAGTATTTTAGCAATCAATTAATTCATTAACTATAAATAATTGCCTTCTAAAGTAGTTATAAATTTTTGTAATTCAATTGAAATATAAATTCGCAAATCTATCCTTATTCAAAATAAGATTAAATTAGATTAGATTAGATTAGAATTATTTTTCACATGCATTAAACAAACTTCCTGTATAATGCATAATAATATTATTATTTGATACGAAGGTAAACTTTCAATTTTTTCGCATTGATAAATAAATAAATCAAGATGATTTAATTATAAATATGCTCTTGTAATTAGTTTCGTTATCTGAAAATGTAATTGATATAAGTCTAATTATCATTCAATCGATAGATAAACTTATTATTCCTCTTTGTTTCACATTTTGTTTTAAATTTCTATTTGGTATTGTATGTGTTGGCTGTTGGTGCGTATTCTTGATATTAAGTCAGGGATATTACCAGTCTTTCTGCTAATTATAGTCTGAACGAATAAATACAAAAAGAAATTATATAAATATTTGATTAATGTTTAATGTGTTTTGCAGCTATACCAATTCTCAATGAAAATGCTAAATGTTTAACAAGCTATGGATCAGTATTGACAGTAAGTACAGCTATTATTATGTGCTAGGTTATATTTGTCTTGTAATTCTATTCAATCCAAACAGGGAAGATGAGTTAAAGTTTAGCACAATTGGTAAATAATTTGACAGATTTAATCATGCTAAACTTTAACACATTGACCACGGTTCAACACGTTTCATGAATACCCTTTAATGTATAAATATCTTAATTACAAATAACTGCATTCTATTCGATTTTGATGATTTTTTTTTTTTTACTTTTTACAGAACAAAAGCATACGAAAAGATGAGAGCCTCAACAAAAAATTTAGTTATCCAAAGGCGGTATTATTTGTATTATGTTCAAAATTTTTTGAATCATTTGCTGCAAATGGTGTAAGAAGTATGCTCAGTTCCTTTAATAATCTTTAATATTACAAACTGTGAAATTAATTGATTTTTATATTTAATTTTGTTTCATTGTAGCGGTGCTGGCGCTCTATCTACGAGATTCATTAAACTTTTCAGAAGAATCTTCAACGTCCGTGCTGCATATATTTAATTTTTTTAGTCAATTTTGTCCAATATTTGGTGCTGTAATGGCAGACAGTTATTTTGGTAATGCCAAAACCATATTTTATTTCTTCTTTTTATATGCATGTGGATGGATTGGTATGATAACGATAACATTACCATTTCAAGGTATACCATTGGTGTAAGTGTTGTGTCATATACTTTATTGGATTTCATTTGTTCACCAGAGCAAATTGATTAAAGAAAACTATAAAAACAAACATTTTTTTTTAGGGGATTGGTCTTTTCGTCACTAATTTTAATATCTGTTGGAAATGGAAGTATTAGAGCATGTATAACATCATTGGGTGGTTCACAATTTAAGATGCCAGAGCAATCAATGTTATTGAATCAATATTTCTCACACTATTACTTTGTCTATACAATGGGAATATTATTAAGTAAAATTGTTCCACCAGCGATACGAGCTGAGACACAATGTTTTGGAAAATTTGATTGTTATGTTGCTGTATTTGGTTCGTTAGGCACAGTATTTTTAGCGGCATGGAGTTAGTAGGATCAAATAAAGTTATTATTTTTATTTTTTCTTAAATAAAATAATTTATTATTTATTTTTCTTTATATGGAATGGTGTTTAGTTATATTTGTGTGCGGTATGTTATTCTATAAAAAAGAAGATGTCAGCGATGAAAATATTCTATTTCAAGTGGTTGGATGTATTTGGTTTGGATTTGTACAAAGAATTAAAAGGAAACCTGTTATAACAGCAACCCATAGTTCATGGATTCAAGGTTCGATTGGTCGATATTCAGAATCTTTTGTTAACGATGTGTCCGCTTATTTAAAGGTAAATTATTAAATTATATTTAATTGTGTAATAAATAAAAATAAAAAATAAAAAAAATATTGCTTTCAGGTACTTAAGCTCTTCATTCCATTACCAATATATTGGTCATTGCTTGCTCAACAAGACTCTAGTTGGACATTTCAAGCAACACAATTAAATACCACTATTTGGGGTGTGCGTTTCGAAGCCGATCAAGTAATTTTTTTTTTTTATCAAACGAAATGTTCTACAAAATCACTAATCAATTTATTATTCAACAATATAGGCGAAGGCATTAGGACCATTAATACTTTTAGCGATGATTCCAATATGGCAAAATTTAATAAATCCAATGTTAATATTAATCAATATTCGAATTCAGCCATTGCAAAGTGTTGCATTGGGTGGTTTATGTGCAGCATTATCATTTATATGCGCTGCTTGTTTACAAATAAAAATTGAAAATAGTGCATTCATAGCAGAACAACCAACAATTCTATGGCAAATACCACAATTTTTTCTGTTAATGATGGGCGAAGTGTTACTAGCCATACCTGGATTACAATTTTCATTTACACAAGCGCCACCATCTATGAAATCAGTGTTAACTGCCTCATGGTTTTGTAATAATGCATTTGGTAATATAATTGTGGTGTTCATAACGGAATCTCAGCCATTTAAATTACAAAGTAATGAATATTTTCTGTATGCAATTTTAATGCTTGGCTCTGTTTTAATGTTTATTTGGATTGCATCTAATTATTCTTACAATCAATTTGAAGAAGTAATGTTTAATGGTCGTTCAAGTAGCAGTAAATCAACAGAGAAATATGTATATCGATCTGATGAATTAGAAATTAGTTATTATAAGTCACAAGATGGATTAAATGCAATTTTATAAAAAGTAAAAAAACAAAGTAAAGAAAAACAAAAAAAAAACAAACAATATCATATAAATACGATTAACGTTGCACTTTATTGTGACAAAATTTTAAAAAAATATTCTACTTCGAGTATACAATCCTCCATTAAATCAGTACAATGTATTGCATTTTGAATTTTGTTGACACCATATTTGGCACGAATTGTATGTGGTCGCAAATTTTGACCTAATTCCTATTATTTTGAAGAAAATGATAAAAACAAATATAATTATGTTGGATTGCTAAGAAACTTTTAAATAACAAAAAAAATATTTGTTTTGGACACATGATATTACTTACTGGATCACTGGGACCACAAAGTTCTCTAAATTCTGTGTAAGCGTTCCCATGAGGATTTTTGGAGCCAATTTCTAACGCTATAAATGGTCCACTTGATAATTCGCTTACCATTGGCTAAAAGGGCAGATAATTATTATTTTTTTTAAAAAAGTTTACACATAATTCATAAAAAAAGATGAGATGAAACTTGCGGCTACTGAAATGTATTATTTGGAAAAGGTTTCAACTCGTTAAGAAGTTTTAGAAGTTTAAATAAACAAAAAGAAAAAGAAAAAGAGAAAAGAATTAGAAAATCACGAACGATTTCAAATTAAATTAATCGTAGTAGGTTTCAAATTACTTACAAAATATTCTGGAACAACACCTTTATACACTTCATAAAATTCTTCGCAGTTTCCACGTCGTAAATTAAATAAGTTCATTGTTCTTATGATTAAACCATTATTATTAATTGTTAATATAATATCTCCGACTTTACCTACAAATTAATAATAAATAAAAAACCATATAAACTTATAAAAAAAAAACATTTTTTTTTCTGTTTCATCATTAAATCTATATTTACCTTCTTTAACAGCATGAGGCTTTATTATACCCAGAGTTGTATTTTCATAAACAGCTTTAACCTTCGGTGAAGAATCAGAAAAATTTGAAAAGAAGAAATTGTATTCCTAAAAAATAAATGCTCGATTATAATTAAACGAATTTTTTAGACATCATAATACAAATATTTAAAAAAACAAAAAAAAAAATACCTTTTGAGCTACTTCAATTGATTCAGAGCAATGTATCGCATTTTTTATAGAATCCACACCGAATTTGGCTCTCAAACTGTTCGGTGAACTTTCTCTAGCAACTATTGGATTTATTGGTCCTGAGACAAAAATATATAAAAAATAAATTGAATATCAAACTCTTTTCTCTTTATAAATATATAAATAATAAATATAATTAACCTGTGAGTTCTTTTAATCGTTCAACCGCATTATTTGCAGATAATTCTACAGCAACAACTGGCCCAGATAACATAAAATTTTTAATTGCCGGCATACTTCCATTATTAGCATTCTTCTCAAAAAATCGATGAATTTGTTCTGCATTCAAATTTACCATCGCACAATTATTTATGTGAAATCCATTTTCTACTAGAATTTTTAAAATCTCTCCCATATGTTCGATAGCATTTGGCTTAAGTAGACAAAACGTTCTGTTTACAAAGATGAAAAAAGTATTACATAATATTATTGGGAATATAACTCGGGATCACAAAATAAATGTTATTTACTTTTCACGATTATCGGCTAATGTTTTTCTGGTGATTTCATCAGCATACTCTAAAATGTTAATTTGTCTACCAAATATATTTACTTTAGCACCAATATAAAAACTACTTTCTGTCAGTCCTTGAACTTTTGTTCGTTTTAAAAAGGTTTTATTGGTCCGGCGATCAAACTAAAAGACAAATATTTATTATTTAACTGAACATTATTGATAAAAATCAATTAAAAAAAAAAAGTAAATTACAATTTCAATGCAATTATCAAATGGAAAATAGTGCAAAAGAAACGATCTGGCCATATTGGCTTCCACTTGAAACCATTCACCATTAAATGCTAATCGGTCATAGCAGTTGATATTCTATAATCGAGAAAATTTAAAGAAAAAAAATTAATATATTAATGGATTGGTTGACAAAATCATTATTTTTTTTTTCTTACCATTTTCTAGAATTATTGCGATGCTTTTAAAAATATGTGCAGACAGAAAAATGTTACTTTGAAATCGCCAATCATACGATATAAACAAATGTTTTTTATTTTTGTTTATATTGATTTAAACTAAAATTGACAGGAATCCTAGCAACCAAATAAATTCAGAACAATTTTCAATAGATGGAGCCGAACGTTTATGTTTGTTTTTTTGTTTTTTGTTGTGATGGTTTGTTCATATTTTACTTGTTATACAGAGAATGACATGAGAATTCGCGCATGTGCGCGCTATGAACTCTATTTAGGTTTATTATAGCTTGGCTACAAGAATAATTAAATAATTTTATCCATCCAACACAATAAACCAAATGGAAATAGTTTTTGCAAAAAAAATAAAATGAAATCATACTTTTTTTATCATACATTTTGTTTATTAGCTAAATAATTATTCAAAATGATTAAGATTTAAAACTAAAATGATTTACGAACAGAAATATGGGGCTTTTAAAACACGATGGCTTAGCCGACTAATCAAATAAAATTCTTCCATTATCCGAACACTCGTGTGCGTGTTTTATTTAAGTGTTTTTTTTTTTTTATTTTTTTTAACAAAACATTCCAAACAAAAACAGTACAGTTTCGTTTCAGTGCGAGTCCAGTCCATCATAAGTTTTTTTTTGTTTGGTTGTTGTTATTTTGTTTAGTCGTTACCAAAAACTTTAGTGATTTTTCAATAGAACAACAAAAATTATTCAATTTTTAATGTGAAACCGTGCAAATATATTATAAATACAAAAATAAACCAAATGCTAATCATCACCGATAACAATATATAATAATAATAAAATCATTAAAATATTTTGCAATATGAATTATTTATTTAAATAAATCGAAAATAAAATTTGCATGTGCTTTTTCGTGTTTATTATAGAGTGGCGTTTTGTAGGTAAATTGAAAATTATTAAAAATCACGTCATCATTGAATAATTAACAGTAACAATTGCCTTAATTACATAGGTTTCAAATTCAATATCGGTGACGCAAATTGTGATAACAAAATAAATTTAAAAAAAAAAAGAAGTAAATTAGAATTATCGGATTTTTTTTTATAAGTATCTTTGCGAGTAAATGTACCGATATTATTGTTGGTACAGAGTGGTGACCAAAGTGACACAGTGATCATCACCGTTCCCGCATAATACAAAAAAGTGTTTGCAATAAAAATATATAATTAAATTAAATAGAAAAAAAACATAGTTTCGGCTTTGTTATTATTACGCTTAGCATTTATCTACAATTCACAACAATAAATAAATAAGCATTGGGAAGACGTTAAAGAAAGAAGAAAAAAAAACTTTACCCGAAAAATTTGCCACTATCAGTGCGGTTTTTGTCTGCTGTGTGGATTTGTGTGTTTTTTTTTATTAAATAAAAAAAAAACGGCAAACATTTTTTAGTAATTCAATAATGTGAGTTCATATGATAAGAATTTAATCAATTTAAATTTTGACTTTTATTTTCATAGTATAAGTAGGACATAAAATGGGTAGTTGGAGACTATAACAGACAAGCACTGCTTTTATTTTGAAAATGTATTGTAAAAGATTTTGTTTTCCCATCATTTTTCAAAAATGAATTAGTTCGAAAAATTTATTTGAACAAAATCTATTCATACAGTTTTTTTACTTGGTGTTTAATGAAAATAGAAAAAATAATGCAACTTCTGCATTATTTATAAATATTTCATAATTCATTTTTCATGCATGATTGTTTTTTTTTTCCCTATGAATTTCACTATGATTTTCTATGTTTAATGCAACCTATCTAAATATTCATCGATATCGCTCAAGTATTAAAAATATAAGTACGAATCACTTCCAAATTCCAATTCACCTAATCAGCATTTAAGAAAATATTGTTTGTCAAGACAAAAAAATAAATTAAACAGTAAAATAAATAAATATATAAGTATATTAAAATAAAATCAATTGCATGTCGACTGTTTTGAGTGTTTATCTAAATAAAGTTCATCGTCATCGTTTTAATAAACTTGCTGCTGGTTACAGATTTGTATTTGATTTAATTTTTTTTTTTTTTTGCTTCCCTTTTAATATAATTGGTTAATAAATCTTGCGACATAAAAATGTCTACTATCTACAATAAACTATTGCTCTCTATTTATCTGTTTCATTATATTATATTATTTTTCCTTGTTGATTGTTTATGCAATTAATTGTATGCTTGTTGATGTGATTGCTAAAAAAAAAAAAAGAAAAAAATGTTTCAGATATTGAGTGTTGGCAGTGTGTATATTGTGGTGACCTTTTCGCGTGTCGCATTGATAATAAAAATGATATAAGAATAATATAATATAATATGAATTAATTGAATTGACACACTCAACTCAATAGATACTTACTATCATGTTATTGAGTTGAAATAGCTAAGCGGTGTTCGTATAGTACAGTAGCTATGGCAAATTTGTTTCACAATGCAACAATTAGAATGTAGAAATTGATTGATGCCTTTTTCATAAATAATTAGGTAATTAAATTATGAATGGTTACAGTTTTCACTGCACTTATGTCACGGCGGAATCATGAACGGTGTCGAGTGCTGAATTGGTCAACATGCAACTCGACAGCAACACATGGCATCATGAAACTTTTTTCATTTTGATCGACGAAAATTGTTAAAAACATCTAATCACTCGACACAACTTGCTCGACGCTATATATTACGTTGATTAGTTTCATGGTTCAGTGTGTTTACTCCTTGACATCGTTCCATAATTATTTGTCACGTAATTGAAAAATGCCTTTATATAAAAATGTTCTTCTATGAAGATTGAAGAATTTATGGTTTCTCGTGATTCTACCACCAAGGCAAAATCTTTGTTGTATTGAGCCGTTGTGCCAACATTCGTTAAGCCGGCATTATATTCGTTGAATGATGCAACGGACGGAGAAAATGCAACAAATTGGGTAGATTTTTGGATGAAAGATAAATATATTTTATCTTTTCAACGAGTTGCGTTTTGTGATTATGTCAAACCATACAACGTGCAGATTTGATCAAATTGAAGGGTTTTTAGATTATTATAATTGTAAACGACTCCAGAATACATAATAAATAATGAATTTCGTTATAAATATTTATATAGTTAACTTTCTCTTAATATTTAAGTTCTTTTTAAATTAAAAGATAATACATTTTTTAAATTGAAAAGTCGACTATAAAAAAAAATTGCTAAAATCTGTCAAAAAATGCGATTTCGTTGCTTAATATAAATTGATAATTTTTGATTGCGTTCACCTCTACCAAAATGTCTACCCAAATGGTTGCATTCGTTGCATCATTCAACGAATATAATGCCGGCTTTAGATGGGAGAGACGTACGCTGAACACATTAATAATAGGCGTCTTCGAGCAATGACTTTAGATCACTTTAGATTGCTTTTTAGAGTAACTTTTATGTCAAAATTCATTGCTCTTTTGACATAAAAGTTATTCTAAACTTACTCTAAATTTATCTAAAATCATTGCTCGAAGACGCCTAATTATCAATAATAAATGAATAAATAAATAAATGCTAAATAAACTAAAAATTCGAATAAAAATCTAGGCTGAGAATAAATTTCAGTTTGTTTATTCTAAAAACTTTTCTCTTTTATGACTTTTTTTTATAAGAAATTTTAATATCTTAGTTTAGATTGTGTCATTATTTTTACACAGGAACAGGAAGTCTATGAACTTTCTTCATAAAAATAAATAACAAAAATAACTAATTATTTTCGATAATCGCATTTTCGATCCAACGCATCTACTAAAAAAAAAAAAAAAAACTAGAGAACTTTTACACCTATTTATGTTTCTATGATGGGTGAAACAAACACTGTGTGTTTAGTATTAGGAGCAAAGACAATGTAGTACTATATTAACTTTGAGTCTTAGAGTCTTAGTGCTCCCAGCTCAAGTAATAGAGAAAATCGTTTAAAGAAAATCAAATTCAATAGCATTTTAAATTCATTCTGTGCAAATCACATTTATATTATTTTACAATAATTTCATTTAAAGGAGACAATACTACCGCAAATCCTAATGTTAACGCTCTTCATAGCACAAATAAATTTCACTTTTTTATTTCTTATTTTTTTTTTTTTCTTTTTTGAACGAAGTTCATTTTGTGACGTTATCATATTGCGGCATAAAATTCGATCAATTTTACACACAAAATTTATAAAAGTGTATTTTTTCTTATTTCTGATAATATTCTTATCGGCTTATCGCAATAAAGTTCAAGCATATTATAAATATTGTATATAAATATATTTTTTTTTTTTTTTGATTTAATGTTTATTACTTGTACAACATGGCTTAATATTCAATAGAAAATATAATAAATACATCATATTCATACAATACTTACAGCGTTTGATGATATTATTTGTACAGTCGGTTTATATATATATTGCTTGCCGCTATTATTATTATTTGGTTAGAATATACGTCAACGATTTACTATTTACAAAATTCTAAAAATTATTACTTCAATGATTGATTAAATTGAAATTGAATGGTAGAATGCATCAAAATAATTACGTGATTAAGTGCCGATAAAACTATTTTCATATTTTTGTTTTGTTTTTTTTTTTCTTTTTATGCAAATGCAAGCAGCTCCATCATATAAATCAAAAATACATAACAGAAATAAATGCATCATATTATAAAAGTGTTTTAAAAGAATTTTATCTCTATTTTGTGATAAACCGATTTGATTATAATTATTATTTGTATATATAAGTAAAATTATACTTATGAGTTATGAGTGATTGTTTCAATATATTTTACTAAATTTCTATATTGATGAGAAAGAATAACAACGTAAGTAATAGCGTTTGTTGTAATAGCCTTTCGGAAAATATTTATTTAAGGTTCCTTATATAGAGTTCAAATATTCCAGAAATAGAGTAGAGTTGACATTTTTAATGGTGACATATTTTCGAAAATTGATTTATAATTTGCAAGAGAAAAAATTGCAATAATAATAATAAAAAAAACATGCACTAGACATTTTTTTCGTTTATTGCTTAGATTTAAGTACTTGGGTGTGTAAAACAAATAATCTTTCTTTCTTCTTTTTTTTTTATTTTATCACAGAAAATAATATTACATATAAAAATTATCAATGAATTAAATGTAATCTGTGTGTTTCTTCAGAAACATTATTTTTGATTGGATTTACAGTCTTTTATAAATAATGTTGTTTTTTTTTTCTTCTCTTATTGACTATTAATCGATTAGATTAAAAAATTAAATTCAAGTAGTGGAATTTTTTCTTCCATCAAGTATGTACGGCTACGGAGTGACCGACCTACCCAATTGGTTATAAATTGAAGATAATTTCAAATTGTAAACACAGGTAAACATATCGTATAGACACAAATAATTTTGTTTTTTTTTTTTTGGTTTTTATCAGATATTAATAAATTCAATGTGTATGTAAATCATTATCACAAACAGAAATACGGACAATGAATTATAGACAGTTTTGTCGTTTGTCATTTGTTTTTTTATTGACAATTTTATAATTTTTTTTTTTTTTCTGCGATGAACATTTGTGCAAATAAAATAAATATAAATAATATTGAAATAAATGATATTATTCATCATTACATAAATATATATTGCATTTATGTTGACAGAATGCGTGTGTCGGTGTCGGTGTGTGTGTGTGCCCGTCCGTGTTTAATGTTCAATCAAAATGAGTATAAATAATGACTTGTATGTAACATAAAGTAAATATAAATTCAAGTATTGTACATTTTATTTTTTTTTTCATTTCAGGTACGCACACAATGTTTGTATAAATTACGTGCAATTTGTAGTTTCATCGGTTATTGCCATAAATTCATTTAATTTGCATTTTATTTATTTATCCTTGACCCATTACTGCAAATGTGTATTTTTTTTTTTTTTTGTTGCCGTAGTTCGAATTATGTAAACGGAAAATGGTTTTTATTTTTACGTCATCAATTATGTAATGATTTCGAAATACATTTATATGAATTGTGCTAGAAATAATAATAAAGAATTTGGAAAATTTAGATTTTCTATGCAGGCAAAATATGTATGCGCAAAAAATGTTGTAATAAACTAAATTTTGAAAATAAACATTTTAATGTTGGGTTCGTCTGTTTTGAGTGTTTTCGTATTATTGGTTTTCCATTCTTCAAAAAAAAAAAAAACAAATTCTTTAAGTAAACTAGTGATCAACTTAAATTCATGTTTAACTCTAGAAAATATCGAAAAGTGAGCAGTTAATAAGCTTACAAGAATAATCTATTTTGGTTATTTTTTTATTCCGCTTTTACATTTTTATTATTTTGTGTTTTCTGTAAATTCAATCAACTAGATCATATTAGAAACGTTATTCCATTAAAGTTTTTAAAATATGCCAAATGATGTCATTTGATATCATCATCAATAATTACTGTTAACTAATTTACTAATGAATTTAAATTCTGTGCAATGAGTCGTAAAATATTGAGACTAGAACCATTTTCATTATCAATTTTTTTTTTTTTTTTTTTCATTATTATTATTATTATGTATTTAGATTACATACCTACCGATCAACGATCTAACTTCTATTCGCCTATTAATTGCACCCATACAGACCTTTTGTCTATAATATATATTAATAAAAAAAAAAAAAAAAAATAGTAAAATATGGTTATCACATTCACAACAAACGACTGTGAACCAAAAAAAGAAAAAAAAAACAAAAAACATTTTTGTTTTATAAAAATTAATTTTATATTCTCTAAAAATGTCGCATGTACCAGATATATATTTTGAATGAGATATACACATAAAATACGTATATGATGTGATGTGATGTGATACACGACGTCAAGTATATAATAGTATATGGTGTGGCGCCAATTCATTCTGATAAAATAGCAATGATATTTTACATATTATGTTAAGATGTCAATAAATGTATGAATTATGTATAAATACAATGTTGAATTTGATAAAAATATTGGGTATTCGTTATTCGATCCATATCCAAAATATACGTGTAGCCTACATTCATTTTGGCGGTGGATTGCAGTAAATAAAATAAGAAGCTTTTCTTTGCATTTTAGCAATAAATAAATATAAATTGGCAATATTTTTGTAAACATCATATCACCTCGTATCTCTATGGATATCCAACGTATATAAAAGTCAGATCTAATGTTCTATTGCTTGATGGTTAAAGTTTTCTTTTATCGTTTTGTTATGTATGATAAAACCTAATAAAGGAGGCTTTATTCTTTCATTGCCAGATAATGGATTTTAATTCAATTACATTGATGAAAGAATGTTTGAAAAAAAAAAAATAATTAAGTTCTCACTAGTTTTTATCGATACATAAAGTTGAATAGTAAAAATGATATATTAGATTATTTTTTCTAGCATTATTTAAAATGTTACACAATTATTGTAATGTCGAAAGGGAAGTGTAAGATAAAAACCTAATAAGTAGTAGTTAACAGGCTTGGGAATCGTTACTTTTGAAAGTAACGGCGTTACCGTTACCGTTACTGATTTTTTAAAAGTAACGATAAATTCCGTTACCGTTACCGTAAAAAAAATTGCCAAAATCTTCAGCCAT
>JAABKK020034729.1:0-14658 GCA_011634745.2 Catotricha subobsoleta
TGAACAGAGCTGTGATCGATACTACAGCACGGCGGTTTTTTTGGGAGAAATAGTATGTTTTTTTCATTTTCTCAAAATTCGTCTAAGGGACAACGCGAGTTTTTCCGCGGATTTTTTCTATAAGAAAAAATAAAATAAAAACTATGGAACGTACGAACCTTTTTTTTAAGCTCTCACATTTACGTTTGGTAAAAGTATTGAAATCTACCCCCCCCCTGCCGACAGAAAACAGAAGCGCGCATATGCCTCTGATGATCAGCATGTTCAAACATACTACAAGTAGCGGCGATAGTCGCAGCTCTGGATTTGAATTAACAAAACTAAAGAACTTCAATATGGATAATCTCTACGATGGCTTAAACACATAAGTGCCCATATTGAAACTTACTTATTCCACGAATAAGTAATTGCTAAGCTTTTAATACAGAGAGAGTACCTACTGTCCATAAAAGACGTCCAGCGAATTGCCGGCAGGAAGAAAGTCTGTGATTGGAAAGACAAACAGAGAGGGGGATTTAAATACTTCCTAAGTAACAGTTCGGAGATTATGGAACTCGAAAGTTAAATTCGTAATTCATTTTATGACATGTAACTCAATAATCATAAATTCGCTTATTGCTCATCATTTCCAACATTTTCTTACTTTAAAACAAATTCTATTTTCTGTATATGGATTTTTGTAATTCTCTATTTAAAAAATTTGTTTGGTAATCAAGTAACAAGCAACACATAACAAACTATATGAAGTTCAATTTTGGTTTCCTCCAAACCGGTTATTCATTGAATTATAAAATAGAGCAAACCACTGACCAGAAATACACAATTTATTATTATTTTTTTCTTTTTTCATTCCTCCCTTTAATAGTTTTATGGTTTCGAAGCATATAACAATTCAACTTTCTCATATATATATATATATCTTCTTATTGTTAACCGTATTCGTAATAAACATATAATAACGACTTATCCCAAAATAGTAATTCTGTTAATCCTATAATTATTACGCATTTTAACCACTGGAAGTTATTGGATTTAATTTCAAATACAAAGAAAACAAAAGGTGGAATCATTAAAATTGAAAAAAAGACAGAAAAGAAACGATTTTAAATTAGTTTTAAACCTAAATAAAAGTCATTTACAAATTCTTTTATTTGTCTTATTGAGAGCATTTATTATTTATTATTGTTCACTTCAATTTTCTTTTGCATTCATAAATCATATACAAATACATATATAGTTATATGTTTACGTGTGTTTACGTGAAGGACTTGAACCAGTAGGGTGGATTGAATTTTTCTTCATATTTTCTACTTCTACCATCATTTTTTTAGTTGGGTTTGGTCTCCCGATTAACATGTTGAATGGATTTTGAAAATAAATGGGTTCTTCGATGTGCTGTAGGTCTGCGAAGCTCTGAAAATCGAAATATTTGACCGTGTTTGAAGCATTTTATCTCTTGGCCGTTACAAAATAATTGTGTTTCTGTTTCATTATACAGATATGTAGCTTAAATCAATAGCTTTCAAATAATATATGTTGTACATTCGTAGTTTACTACGAAGTTCGTAGTTATCCGATTTTGGAATATCGTTTTTGTTTGGTGAAATTTAAAACTAGATAACTACGAGCTTCGTAGTAAACTACGAGTGTCCAATACACATATTATTTGAAAGCTATTGACTTACGCTATCTGTGTATGTATAATAAAACAGAAACACAATTATTTGTAACGGCCGAGAGATAGAATGCTTTAAACACGGACAAATATTGCGATTTTTACAACTTTGCAAACCTTACAGAACATCGAAGAACTCATTTATTTTCAAACTCCTTTAAACACGTTAATCAGGAGACCAAAAGCAACTAAAAAAATGATGGTAGAAGGTATGAAAAAAAAATCGATCCACCCTATTAAGCAGTTTATAAAAATTTATTCAATTCATTTTGTAAATTATGTTGTAGTTAGTTGTTGCAGGTAGAGAAAAAAAAAATAGAAATAACTTATCATAAACATCAACACTTCAAGCATTACATTATTATGTTATATGGACTTATTTTTCTTTTGTATAGTTGCGATGTTGATGTTTGCGGTATGCAGTAAAATCTTATGGGTTATTTATGATGTTTTAACGGTGTTATAATTAGGAACAGGAAATATATAGCAAACAAATCACTTACTAAAATTGTTACCTGCTCCGTTACCTCAACCTTTTTTTTAGTCAGTCAGTATGATATATATTAATATTTCTAATTTCAAATTGTTTCTTCTTCTTTTTTTTTCTATTTTATTTATTTATCCATTTTTTTTTAGATGTTACGTCTCCTGTTTTTTGTATACTGGGCTAAATATATGATAGTGATGTCCAATTAGAGATGCATCAAATGAAATATCCGTTCCACGTTCCACCGAATTAATCGAAAGATTTACGATTTCAGTTCTCTTTTCAATGTGAGTGACTTTAGTTGCTCAGGATTGTTCTGTACATCTTTAATTCATTTCTATTATTGAACAGATCTGGTTTAGTGTTCCCACTACTTGTCAAAGAAAAAGTCACAATACTGAAATTCTGTTTATTTCATTAATATTTTTACGATAAAATCACATAAATCTACTTCGGTTCATTCGCTTTGAGTAATAATAAACTAAATTCTCTTAGTTTTGATGATTTGAGTGAAAATAAACTAAAATTCACCTTAATTTCGATGATTTTAAGGGGCAATTTTCGTGCAGTCTCCTTCAATACTCAATTTATAATTTAAACGAGAGCATCACAAAACAATACAAACTCATAAAAATGTAGGTTGTCCATTATGTCTCTCTTATCTCTGTAGAAACGTGTGTATATTCTCTGTTTTGAAATGGAAAAAACAATATCTGTCACTGGTTATATTAAAACATTCTCTCGTCTCTCCGCAACAAAATATTTCACGTGCATGAAGACAAAAGAGATTTTATTTCCATCAAAGAAATTTAAAAGCAAGAGTGCATTCAATACTCAATATGTTTCAACCACATGCACACACACCACACACACACATACTACACACATATCCAAAAAAAAACAAACATTCGCTCTTCAATTTTTACGAATACATGTTAACAACAAAGCTTTATCCTCTCTGATTACTTACAACTGAACAAATTTCGTTATTTAAAGAGAATCCAAGTTATATGCACAAATGCAATATAAAGAGCGCAGCGCATACTACACCCATCTTAAAACAGAAAATGTATGGCAATGAATGCAGTTCAGTCAGTCAGTCAGCCGGTGTTCGCTAAAACACATATGATTTCTGGCCTGGCTAAGATTCTATCATATTCCGCCATATATGTACGATGTACGATACAGAAATGAAATTTGTATGGAAAAAACAGTAAATCCCCCAGTAATAATACACAGCAGACTCTTCCTCACCATAATTTTCGAATAATATTATTTAGTGGTTCTTTTACCGTTGAACAGACGAGACGTGCATTTTTTTTCTTTGGTTAGCGATCACGAACGGTTTTTATAAATATATGAAATTTTCACGTAAGATTTTTTTTTAGTTGGAAGTTGGAATTTTAAAATATTTTAAATGTGTTGAAAAATAATTTCTGAAAATTCGAAAAAAAAAATTGCATTCAATAGATTGCACCAAAAATTTTAATAGACAGTCGCGGTTTCGGTTTCTGTTTTCTTGGTTTTGCAACATTGTGCAAACAAAGAACATAAAATGAATTTAATTGTTTTTTTCTTTCGTTTGCTTTCTTCTGATAAGTGATTTTTGCAAATTGTTTTCATAAATTCAAAAAATCCTGATGGCCGTTTGGTGGATGTACGGAATGTTCGGACAGTCGGGTTTCTGTTAAATTTGGTGATAAACCGAAATTTGGTTAAAATTCATTTAATTTCAGTGATAGTGAAAATTTTCGTAAAAAAAAAAATTTAATATTTTAAAAATCAATTCAAAAAAAAAAAAAGAGAAATAAAAATAATCGAATAATTGTGTGTTTAATAATCAGAAGATATCTGAAGTGTTCGAAATTATAGAAAAAATAAATACCCAAAAAAAAGTTAAAGAAATAAAAAAAAAAAAGCAGAAGAAGAGGAAAAAAGTGTTGAGTCTCGTTTTGTGCACCTAAGTGTTTGAAAATCGTTTTTTTTTGTTTTTTTTTTTTAATAGTTTTTAACAAAACTATCAGTTTTTCATTTTATTTTTTTTATGGTTTTTGTTTTTTTTTCTTGTTTGATTTCATGCTGTTTTGAGAATTGAATTTAGAAAGAGTTGCTTATTTATTTTCAATTCGTATTGAATAACAAAAAAAAAAAATAGAATAAAACAGAAGAAGTGTTTTTTTTATTTGTTATTACAAAATTATACTCTCTCGCGGTGGATTACGTTATTTACAAGCTGGTGGCTGGTGGCTCTGCTGCTTCTGAAACAGAGTTTTGTTATTTTTTTTCTTCTATTTTGTTATATTTTTTTTACTTTTGAATTATAAAATTTTTGTAAGTAATTGAAAAATCAAACAGCGACGGTGTGGATAATTTAAAACGCGGCTGATTGCGGAGAGAGAACAAAAAAACTAGTTGTGTAAAAGTAAGTATCGAGAAAATGATTCTTTTTTTTTGTATATCGTAGTTTGTTTTTTTTTTGTGGTTTTTTCTTTGAAGAATAATATGGAAAAAAGTGATAGTTTATTTAAAGTGCGAACAATTTTATAGATTTCTACGTTTTTTTTTTGTTTTTTTTTTTAATTAAATCACAGTTGCATTTAAGTAATTTATACCTACACGTTTTTTTTGGTTGAATGTGAAGCTGAAGAAAAAAAACCGAAAAAAGTTTCGTGGATGCGATTTTGATTTAAGAACTTTGTGAATAAAATGTAATTTGTGCGGGCGCCCGCATGGCGATCAAAAACAATTTGAGTGGAATGAAATTTTTCGTCATTTTATAAATTATCTGCATTAGATTTAAATACATTTTTATGGAATATAACGATTCCATATTATATGGCGCGCGATCTATTCACACCCAACACACCCAATGACAATTTGGAAAATATTCGATTTGTGTTTTCCGCTCTTGTGTCTTGTCCACTTCCTAAAAATGTTTTCACTTCCTGCAAGTATTTTCACATCCTGACAATAAAAATATGATTTAAAAATTGCATCGCATGTCTCGTGTCGTGTGAGTGTTTTGTGCATAAATAAAAGCTACATAAAAAATCATTTGATTTCCAAACAGTTTAAGCAAAATCTATTATATTTTTACCCAATGATGTGCTGCCTCTCAAATTTTCTATACTTACTTAACTGCAAACATTTTTACTTCACACACTTTTTGCTTTTCATTCAATTCAGACAAAATCTATTTCAACAGAAAAAAAAATTCAATATTTTTCGGTTTAGTTCGAAAAGTTTGCTTTCTATATACTTAATTTCTGTGCTCGACTTAACACACATATCCAGCACAAAGAAAAAAAACAAAAAATAATTCACTTTCACATCAAAAACTTATTTCAATTTCTATTCAAGATTTTAAAAATAGTGTGCAAATAATAAAGTATTTGAATATGGTGAACGGAAATTAAGTTGATATAAAGAGAAGATAATCATATATCATTTTTATATTTGATAAATTTCATTTGGTGGCGGATTGTTTATATATATGTAGCACAAGGTGGATAAAATTAAATTAAGATTCAATATTTCATTCTGATGTTTGGATTGATTATAAAGAAATTTCTGAATTTCTGTTTCATGTGTGTTCATCTCATCTGTTTCTGTTTATTTTTCGTTTTCGTTTTCTTCATCATCAATTTGGCGTTTTGGATTCGCTTCGCACTATAAAATAACAATAAAAAAATAAATAATTTTTTTTACAATAAATTGTGACCTCGTTTTCAATTTTATGTCGGAAATGCATTTTTTATTATTTTTTTTGCAAAGTGAATAATAACGCGTTTTGCTTCAAACGAATAACTCGTATAACGTTTAAAGGATTCGTAAAACAGAACAATTTTTCTAACATTATTTAAATTGTAATCACAATTGAAATGAAATTGTTTTGAGTTTTTGCGTTTTTCCGTACCACTAAAATTGGTTGGTTGATGCGGTTGGTCTTTTAGAATGAAGTAAAAAAAAACAAAATCATATTTTACAAAGTGGTTTTTCTAATTGTTTTTTAAATTTATTAACTGATGGAGCTTTCTTTTCGTTTTTCCATTCAATTGAAGTTCGTTTTCATGAAATGTTTTGTTTTTTGTCGTTTCTGATTTCTTAAACGGGGTTTTTGGTTCAGAGCTGACAGCGACAATATATTTGCTCGCTGCGGCTTTAACATTGTTTTGGTACTTGTTACTGCTTGCTAAATCATTTTGCTAGAACTTGTGGCTGCAGTTCGCTATTTTTTATAGATGAATTTGAGTTTAGGTTATTATTGCATAAAATAAAAAGCCGCGAGAATTAGGCATTTGTACATTTGGGATTCATATTTCTGTAACTAATCAGAAATTTTCCGTTAAAGACCATTTCAGTGATTTCCAATTTAGTTGAAAGTTATATGGAAAAAACTGGTCATCTTCGTTCTTTGCTGAAAATCATCTTTGCGAACACTGCTCGCTATAGTCGCACTGCGGATGTCTGCCCTGGTTTGGTTGTATTTTTTTATATAAGAAATTTTGATTCTTTCAAATAAAAATTAATCAAAGGTAGAGAAGAAAATAAGTTCTTTAGTGTCTCGCTGTCTCTCAAATAATGCAAATTACTTTTACAAATTAATGTGAATTCCAACTTTTGCTTACCTCCACACACACACACACAGGTGCATTCCATAAATTTGTTATAAAGAAAACAAAAAATAAATAAATAAAATAAATATTAACTTTGATCGTAAAACGGGAAGATAAAAGTCATGTTTTCGTTTTGTTTACAATGTTTTATTAGCCAACTTTTACGTTACGGCTAGGCATCTGTAATATATTCGAAAAACTAGGTCTAAGTAGGTACTTTTAGACTTTTACCTACTTAATGAACCACAAGCAAGAATAGGATATTGTGCCATTTTGATAACGAGGTCTTTTTCGTTTTTTTTTTTTAGTTTTTACTTTGATATTAAATAATTATGGAGCGCAATTTTAGTAGAATATGTTGTGTGTGTGCGGCATTTGGGTAACTGGAAATATGGAAATAGTTATGCGAATTATGCAATGCTATGCGGGGGTGGAAGAATTGAATATTGAATTGAACAAATAAATGAAAAGTTTATTTTAGTCAATTTTCATTTTAAACAAACAATAACATATAATTTCGACGATTTTAAAACCATAAACGGTTTTTTTTTTATCAGACGATCATTTTCTGTATTTCAGATCGTAATTTTGTTATTTTAGGCGTTCAATTTTTTTTTGTTTTTCGGGCGGTATTTCATTCAGAGGCGGATCATTTAAATGTGTGTCGAAAAAAAATACTTTTTTTTTAGAATTGTAACTGAGTATAGTCCGTGGAATGGTCATTGGATTAATATTGGTATGTACAATGAATTCTCGTTTCATAAAAGAAACAATACGGTATTTCTGAAGAATATTGAATAGCAATTCAATTATAAAAATGGCTGTACCGCGGATTTGTAATTCTAAATTGAATAATATTTCGCTATTGGTTCATATTGTACAATAGTTTTTAAAATTTAATTGCAAAGTGAAATTGAAACAAGACTGAAAACCGTAGTTAAGTTGAGCGACATTTAAGAAGATGCGATAAATACAATTATCTCACTTCAATTTTTAACTTTCGAATAAAAGAACATGCAAAACATTTAAATCTGACTAACACCTCATTCAATCTAATGTTTTATAATACACTTATTCTGAAGAACATTTAGCAGTATAATTTGCTTTGAACATAAATATATGCTGAAAAAAAAAATGATTCGACATAATTAATAGCTATGCACCGTCCACATTTTTAATGATATTGTGTATTGTGTAATACAGCAACATTATTAAAAATTACTAAAAAATTTATAGTTTTAATGTAGAAATGGAGAATGATTTTAATATTTTTTTTAAGTGAGGAAAAAAAACCAACAGTGAAGCCCGTTTGTAGTGCCCTCATTAACTAGAAAAGTTTGCGATTCAACATTAAACTAAAAATCATGTCAATCATGTCCTATCAAGTTATAATTTTTAATTGTGAATATAAATAATGTATTATGAATCTACTACTCTAATGCATTAAAATCACTATGATCTTGTGGCTTTATATTTGTTCCCGTGAAAATATACTTGTTTACGAAAAATGGTAGCCTTTAACTAATCAATTAACTAATCATTGGAAACTTTCAGACAGCCCTCCTGGCTCGAATACACCCCCCATTTGGTGTCAGTGAGAAGTTTTATTCTCTAAAAATTCTACATTTAAAAAGTAAATATACAAAATACAATATTTAATTTTGGTAGAAAGAAGAGAAATCCTTTTTTTTAAAAAGTAATTTTTTCTTTATGGAGCCGATAAATTGTGTGTTTTACTTTGAGCAAAATAAAAAAATGTATACTTTATGTTTTTTTACTCAAACCTCCTGTAATAATTAGTTACGTTGAAACCAAAAGTTTATTTTACTTTAAAATAAAAACGAAAATACTTACAGCTTTTTGAAAAAGTACAACAGAACAAAATTACATTTTCATAAAAGTTCGTTGAAGAAATTTCTAATTCTGTTATCAAACAGACGCGGAAGCAACTCTGACGGAAAGCTAGCAGACAATGAGAGAATGAGTTTACACCATCCAAGACAGCAAGCATATAAGCATTAGCTCTATATTCTATCTAAAGAGCATTGACTTTGAAATGTTTGTAGTAATTTCGAAATGGGTTTTAATAATTTATAACCACTTATGGCGTTATTTTAATTACTTTTACTATTAATTAACTCATTCATTGGAAATATTTATTAATTACTTAATAACTTCATAACTTATAATGATGAGTGTATGGCTAAACACTTTCTTCAAGAAGATTCGCTACCAACATCCAGTCATTATATTAGCGCGTAAGACTTTCAACTTGGTTATAGAATAAATAGTAGTGCTGAAACATTTGCAGCATAAATATAATGTATATGTTAAATAAATATTGGTGAAAATATCGTTTTTAATACCTACGAATATTGCTTGTGAATATTTAAAATTACTGCAATATCAATTTCGTGTATTGCGCGCGCCATTCACAATCATGAAATAATTCTCAATTACATAATTACCGGAATGTTTTTCAACTAGGAATATGTCAATGATATTATAAAGAATTTTTTTCGGTTTAGAATTCATTTGGAATTGAATAATTCGATTTTGACGTAAAAGAAAAATGTGTACCAATGTTGATTGCCGCTAAGTGCTGAAACTGGTCGAATACGGCTTCATTGCTAATGGAAATTCATGTTAAAAGTAGGCTAATCTCATTTTTATCCGTTTGTTTTTTTTAGAGAAATATCTTAAATTGAAACATCCGTAATCATTATTGAATTGAATCCAATTGCTTTTTATCTTTTTCTTATCGAAATTACATTTATAATTTCTTCCGTTATATTAAAAAAAGAAATATTTAGAAAATGCAATACCTACGGAAATACGGATTTCATAAAATCATGATTTTTCTGGATTTTCAAGTTTTTTTGTTGTTGCTCATAATGTCTGTTTTAAATCAATTTGACATACAACAATATTTTGTCTCAGCTAATACTTTTCGACGACCAATTAGTTAATTAACAATTTGAACCAGGCCTGGCCTGTAGCGTGAGTGATATAGCAGGAGGGGCCGAATGAGACCTGGTTCATCAGGGGGGGCAATGCCCTCGCGTGTCACCCCGCGCTATAGCCCCGATCTGAACACTTAATTAAGATGTGGTAAAAAAAATTATACAATTTTTTTTTTTGTTAGTAATTTTTTGGCAAAACATCAAACCCAAAAGTATTAGAATGGCAAACATATATTCATATGCCAGAAAAACGATCACTTTGTAAAAATCACACAAAAAATTGAACACAATATTTTTGTGCCGTTTCCAAGTAAAAATCTATTTATCTTAAAATGTCAGTTGGGATCATCTTTGGCTCTGAGTGATAAACCCCACCATATACACATAAAATAAGAAAATAATATAAACCGAACAAAAGGTGTGTTGAACAAAATTCACATGAAAATTTTAATCAGATAATATACAAACCGAATAAGCAGCAGTTCATTCTCGCAAAAAATAAAAGAAAGATAGAAAAAAAAGAACCGAAAATATCTTTATGTGTAATGTTAACGTTGTAATTTCAAAATAATATACCATTTTCCATTCAAATGCCATTAAATTCAACGAAAAAGAATTGTAAAATTCAGAGAAACGATATTATGTAAGTATTATAGAAAAGACAAAACCGAAAACGCTTTTTAAAACAATTACAATTAAACAAAACAATTAAGTGAAATGGTATTTTAATGAGGGTCAACGTCAAATAACAAATAAAATGTCAAATCAACAAACAATTTTCACTTTCACCATTTTCTCTGTCTCTATCGCCTCGATTTTATATGTGTGATGCTTTATTCCTGGTTAAGTAAAAGTATAAAAGACTAAATGCAAACAATTCCGAAAACAATATGAAAAATACTTTTCCAGAATAGAAATATTTTTGGTTGTGTGTCCGTGTCCCTATTATACGAGTATACTTATATAATAATATGTTGCGTTAGAATTCAAATTTGTTGGTTAAATTTTAAAATGAATGTTTGCACATCATACGATTTATGAGTGATTATTTTCGGTGATAATAAATGAATAAAAGTTTTTCTGAAATTTTAGACATTTTGGAATTTTAATTTAGAATTTCCATTAACATTTTCTGACTGAATTCAAAAGATATACACAGAGACATTCAAATTATTTTATGCGTTAATAACTTTTAAATAAAAAGAACGTACGGAAAAATCATCTTTTAGACTAATCGCTCCACTAATTTTTAGAAGGCGCAACTTTGTTCACCATAAGAAGAACACCGCAATGATCACAAAAATAATGATAATTTGAATGAGATATAGGAAACATAGTCACTACAAAATGTTGTTTTCTGTTTTCTATATACGAAACGCGAATGTGCAGCTCAAGTTTAGACGTTAAATTGACGATGATGCTGTTATACCTAATACACTTTCATTGTTATATTCCTTGTCAGACTATATAAAGTAGGTATTAGAGGTCTGCACGGACAAAAAATCTATGTCCGTGTCCGTGTCCTAGACCAAAAAATGTGTGCGTGTCCGTGATTGGCAGTTTTTTTTAGTAAATATTTAGTGCACTAGATAATATGAGATCTGCACGCGGACAAACATTTTATGTCCGTGTTCGTCCTTGTCCGAGACCAAAAAATGTGTCCGTGTCCGTGCAGACCTCTAGATCTTACAATGTGTATTTTGGAGAAAAAAAAAGTATACTTTGTAAAGTATGCACTTGTTCCAATAACTTCCTTCCAGGGTATATTTTTTCTATACCTAAATTTATCACTAATTTTTGTCTGTCAATAAACTAAATTATTAACCTAATAATCAATTTAAATTCTTCAATGGATTTTAAACTAAATCTGAAACCAATTCTGTAAAAATTCTATTTTAAACGGTTTTAGATACAAATTCAAAAGGGTTTTGATTGCAACATCGTTTGGTTTCGGATGCATTAAACGATTACGCAGCTACGTAAAAACGTTTTTAGATCATTTTTTCTTTAAAATAGGTTATACCCAAAGAGGTTGAATATACAATAGAGGTTACAGACAGGTTAGAATCCGTCGTCCAACATGTTAGCCACTCGTTATGCCAAATTTCTTTATTTTGCGTAGAAAGTGGTGCCAAGTTTATGTAGCGGAAATCTGCTCTGATACCATTTTGAGGTAACGAGGGTCTGACATGTTGGACGACGGCATTTGAATGAAAACATAATTTCTATCGTAATATACAAAACCTTATTCGTTGTACCCGTTCCAACTGGCTGCGTCATCTTCAAATTGTTTATTGAGCCAGTTTTCTATACCTGAAATTCAACAATTCAACATAATTTAATAATTCGTTTCATTCAGGTCTCTGTATTAACAATTCTAACAATATTTATTTAATCAAAATGAAATCTTAATCTAATAATTATTGACTGCATGCACATTACAATCAACTTATCTTGCAACCAACTATTAAAATAATTCATTATTTACTTAATTAAATAAAAAAAAATCGAATAATTATTTTATTGCTGCGATAGTTAATTTTTTTTTAATTTTATTTTTATGAGTTCAGTAATTGCATCGCAGCACAACAACGAGAACAACAACAACCACAACAACAACAACAAAATCGTAATTGAAGTTAAAAGAAAAAACAGAAAATACATTTTTATTAAACTGAATTTCATAATAACGTTAATAAAATTTAAGCAGACCAATTATATTGATAAGGTCGGTCGTTTTTTTTTTATTGCAGCTCTTTTTTTTCTTCCTTTTATTGTGAATAAAAAAGAAACGAAATAACATAAAGTATTATCCACGGGGTTACACGACTCATATAATAAACTAACTATGATCATCACCATTATTATCATTTTATTTTCATTATCAAGATTCTGTTTCATATATTTTATTGTATGGATCCTCTGCTTGTATGGTTTACGAGACGCGGTTGAGAGTCTCTATACTTGTGTTGTGGTAAACAATATTTTCTGTTACAACAACAAGCGTTTGCATTATAATGCTACCTTTTTTTCTTGTGTGTGTTTTTCTTTCTTTTTTCTTTCTGCTATTTCATCTTTATGATTATTATTTCCCTATTTCAACACCTGAGTCTTAAACTCTTTAAAAATAATGATATAATTATGCAATCTGAAAAGCGGATAAGAACAATTTAAAAGATTATAAAAGCGTTTTTTTCTTTTTAGCTTGATTTATTGTTAATTCTTGATTGTAGAAGATTTTGATTTTCTGTATTGTTTTAATACGAATTGTGCAAATTTTTAATGCGTTTTTAAGGCATTTGATGAAACACTACGTAATATTTAATGCTTTAGGAACATTATTTGGCAATTATGCACTTAGTAAAGTTTTTGACATAATTTCAGTTTCAAGTAGAGTAGAAAAATTTCATGAAATTTTTAAAAAAAATCACTTCATTTCATTGAAAAGTTGCTGAAAATTTAAAAAATTTAAAATTAAAATTGGTTTGTATGAAGTTTCATCATATCATAATCAGAAATAGGAAGTATGTATTAAGCATTCGCAAATGAAATCGGAATCTTTGTTGTCGGCATCCTAACATAGAAATTTTTCAACATCTTATCCTCATCTTCTTGACTATCTGAACTTATTTCTTCTTCTGCAACATTCTTTATTGTTTGTGCTTTGAACTTGATATTCTTATGAAAACCATTTTTTTTTCTTTCGATTTTTTCGTTTGAAAGTTTGTTCTTTTTATTACCAGTGAATATCTATATAATAAGAATCGCAATAATGACAATTTTTGCTTTGAGTTTTTGAATTACGTATATCTCTCCCACACCCATCGAATACCGTTATTTGCATCTCTACTAATAGACGTATTTTCAAGGTATGGTTCATATGACAACATTTTTATAAGAAAGTATCACATTTTGCGCTTTTTCTTATACATATATTCTCTGGTTTTACTTTGATATCGTCCGTGGTATGCTAAAAGAAGTAAAGAACGTTTCACATATCCATTCAAGGTGTCCGAGCAAAATCACAGAACAAACTAATTGAGTAATTGGTCAAAAAACTAAATAAAATGGTTCAGTATACATTCGGGTACATAATGAAAATTTGAAATGAAACGATTTTATGTTGAAAAGTTTCAATATTTTGTAAGCTAGAGGGACGATCGCCGCCCGTCTATTGAATCTTGCCAAAAAATTTATCGAAAAAAATTGTTTTGGATTTTCTTTCTTTACCTGCTACCTCTTTATGAAAAGTTATTATCACAGGGACAAGTAATTAGTTATAATCTTGTATCTGCTTTTATTTTTATTTATTTTTTTTTGCTTTTTTTACATATGCTAATTGTTATTTACCTTTCATCATACTACCGGCATTGAAATAATATCGTTTTATATAGAGATTCCTTTCGCCCATCACTGAATTCTACATATAGAGGTAAGTATGCAGATCACTTGTGTGCGTAATGGTTGCGAAATCCATAGAAAATATAACGAAACGAAATTTAACAGAAGAGAAGTTCATTCATTTCGCATGTCATTCCGTTAGCATTTCGCTGAAACTCAATCGTTTCATTCTCTGCGAAATAAATGCGTTGCATAGACTTCTTCTCCTGTTAAATTTCGTTTCGTTTCTTTTTCTATAGATTTCGCAACCATTTCGCAAGTGATCTGCATTCTTATACCTTATGCTTGGAAGTAAGAAAAGATATATTCCACGCATCAGATATCAAATATCTCGCAAGTCTTTTATAATTAAATAGTGGAATTCACCAAAAAGTATCAACTAAATGCCCTAGTGAAAAAGTAACCTATACAATTCTATGAAAAATCTATAATGAATCACAAAATTTTCATAGAATTTCATAGGTTAATATTCTATGTAATTCTATAATCAATGAATAATTAGCTTATGTTTTAATG
>JAABKK020034740.1:0-14655 GCA_011634745.2 Catotricha subobsoleta
TTAGATGTTTTAACCAAATTTAATAAATAATAATCTTCTATGGCATAATATCGCAAAAAATTAAACTTTATTTAAAACATAATTATTCCTCGATAAGTCGAATCCTCGATACCTCGAATCGCAAAAAAAAAATTCCATTCGACTTATCGGGGGATCACTGTATTAAGATTGGTAAAAGTTAAATGGTATGGATAGATATCTAGCTAAAGCTAGATAAATGAGTGGATTTTTTTTTTTTTAAGAATTGTTGGGAATTGAAATATATTAGGCAAAAATTACGGAGTGTTAGAAAAAGCTTGAAAAAAGTTAGCCAAATCCACCGATTCAAAGGTTTGGTAAAAATTCGACCATTCGTTATGGAAAATCCTTAGGAATATCCGATTTGGATTTCCGAACATTGTTAGGTTATTTTTTCAAACACTGCTAGGATTTTCCGTCAAATTGTCAGTAGGGATAATAATGGTTTCGTATATATTTTTTTTTTGAGAAATAAAATAAAACTAAATTGTATATTTTTTTGTGCACTCTTTTTGAGCACGCACATAGTTAGGGAAATATGACCACAATTTGACCCTAATAGTGCACTTTTACAAAGAAGCATGAACATTTGTTTCCCGCTAAATTGAAAATTCTGAATCCAATTCGCCGAGCAGTCCAGACAATAAGTCTAAATGTTCCCCATCGTTCTTATTCTTAATATATTGTTACATCTTCTTCCTCCTCAACATATCCTTAATCGACAAATCTTTATTGGCATTTATCTTCAATCATCACGTGACCTATAATTCAGTTAAACACAAATTTAGTGAAGGTCGTAGGGTGCGTTAACAATCGAAAAAAAGCTTAGGTTTTTATTTGTATATAGACGATTATAGAGTTTCAATGTTAGCTCTCTTAAAAGGTACGCTAGCAGTGGTAATATCAGCCTAAAGATTTTTTTGAAATTTATTTATATTGTAAATGAGGAGCTAGGATCGAAAAGGTAATACGTCCATACTTAACTCCTGATTTTGTAAATCTCTACCCTTTTCACATAAGCAGAAGGTTTTTTTTTAATAAATTAAAATACTTTGATTGATAAGAGTTACTTCAATCTCTAAATTAAATTAAAAACTAAAAACTGGATACGTTACCTAATATAATATATCTTATCTTAATAAAAGCACAAAATCATCTATGATTATTATTAATATGACTAATGTTACAACAGGTTTGTATAGAGACAATATATAATAAAAATGTTGGCCACTCCTAATTAAATTACAAGCAATCACAATCACATACAATATTTTCTGTAAACTATTATCTATTCTATATTTTTCAACCAATAACAATACAAATAAATAGCTATCGCATTCCCATTTGCTTAAGGGGCTTAGCAATTATTATCACCACTTATGGAATGAGAAATTAGTAATATTCGAGAATCTAACACGTTAGTTCTAGTGATCGTGCATAAATTGAAATCATAAATTAAAAATATATATATATATATTAAATATATACCGTCAACTGGGGTGATTAGGGACATTAGGGGTGAATAGGGACAGTCAATTACGGTGAAATTGAGAGAACTTTCAAAAAACCTTTATGCCCATAAAATTCTCCACGAATGTCCGACCAATTTTAAACAGTTAACTTTTTTGTAAGCTCTCTATATTTCCCTATTCACCCCATTTGACGGTATGTTTAATTATTATTTTGCTGAAAATGTTCTCTTTGTTCCTCCTCTTTTGCATTGAAAATTGTAAATTATTTTTATATGAATAACAAATATGTAATACAAAATACCGTGTTTTGATATTAAATGTAGCTATCTATCTATATACCTATACATACAATACAACTTATTTTCATCTTCTTTTTTTATTCATAGTGCCATATTTAAGATACGTGTTATTTTCTATATTAAATCAGAGATATTTAAATATATAAAATATTTATAATTAACCAAAATGCTAATTTAAGCCGAATTCCATGGTTATTTTTGGATCAAAAAAAAAACATTACCTATAATTGTGTCACCTCATTTAGAACAAAAATAACAAATTAATCATAATAATATAGACTTTGTTGTGCACGCTATATATTTTATATTGTAATCTTCAGCGCGCATATTGAAAAATTTCAGAAAAAAAAAAAATATTATATTAAAAATTTTGTTCTGTTGCAAAAAAAAAAGAAAGAAAAGAAAGAATGAATAAAAAAAGAAAAATAAATTAAATAAATATGTTGTTTACGTTATTTATTAGAAATTTTTGAAATTGTTATTACTTTTTTTATAATTAATTTGTTAAATTTTTGTTTTGTAGGTGGTTTTTAGTTACGAAGAGTTGTGAACAGAATTACAACAGTTTTATTACCTTGAACGCCTTCCTATAAGTTTAAATTAAATCCGACACCATGGACATGTCCTCATAGATTATAAAAGTAGGCATATTATTAAAAAAAAAAAAAAAAAATTAAATCAAAACTGGTTTCTAGCGATATGAAATATGTGTACTCAAATATTTTAAAATCACCTCGTATTTTTTTTTTTTTTAATTTTTTAGTGGGAAGATTTGGTCGTGTGAATAATTGAACATATATAATATATTATTATTATATACACAATCCTATATGTTATAGTTATTATTATCAGTAATGACAATTTCTACTATCTCTCATATTCTACAAATATTGATGTGCGAATTTATAATAATAATCACGAATATATTTGTTGCAAATCAAATCATTAGCACACAGCAAATGTTAAACAAGAACTAATATTGTAATATAAAACAAACAACCATCGAATTGTTAATAATTAGGTTTATAAGTAATACTAATGCATTATCCACGCATACAACAATTGAGCTGTACTCACAAATAAAGAGAGAAAAAAAATGTGTTTATATATAATAAATGTAGATACTGAAAGGTATTTAAATATGAACAAAACCATGATTGTGTGTAGTGCTTTTTTCTTCATTCTTTCTTTATTATTTTTATTTTTTATTTAATAATTTAAGCGCCAGTAATACACACATCATCAATCTTTTCTTATCGAAAAAAGAAAATTTCGCCGTATTGTTTTTGCTTTTTTACATACTTTTTCTTTTTTTTTTAAAATATTTTTTTTTATAAATAAAGCAAATTCTCTCTCAGTGCACTCGACTAAAGAAATTCCGTTTCAAGTCGTAGCGAGCGTACAAGCACACACATTATATACCCCAAAGAAAACACAGAATCAGTATTTAGTCGGTTGGTGGACGCGATGTGATGTAGACATTTAGAAAATCAACAGAGAATTAAAAAAAAAAAAAAACGATTTTAATAAATTGCTTTCGTTTCGTAACGGACGAGAAATTATTCAAAAATATAATAAATCCGATAAATTAAAACAATCGATATAAATATTGTGCTTAGTGATTTTTAGTGCATTTGAATATTATTACATTTTACATTAAACACTATAATTTAGTGTGGTGGTGATAATTATTATACAATTTCATTATATTTTAAAATAATTTTGGGGACTTTTCCCCAAAAATCAAAAAACATTATTTTTTCTAATTTAATTTTTTTAATCGAAAAAATAAGAGAAAACTTTTAAAGTGTACAATGGCATCGCTTGTGTATACATTATTTTCTATGGCTCAAGTGGCCTCATTGCATTGCTCGGTAAGGCGAGAAATTTCACCCTGTACCTGTGCTCCACATGATGTTATGTCTGATACAATTATAGTCAGTTGTGAAGGAGTTGGCTCATTTAATCAAGTGGTTGATGCCATACAAAATAAATTTAATCCAGAATTGAATATATGGCTTAAAATAACGCATTCACAATTAGAAGATTTGGAAACACGAACATTTGGCGATATGAATATTAAAATAAAAAATTTAAGGCTAAATCATGATCAACTGAGGTAAGAAATTTATCTAGAAATGTTTGTGAAAATAAAAACCAGAATCAAAAAAAATAGAAAAAGAAACAGTATTACATTTTTATATTCTATTATTAATGAGAAACCAATTTATTAAGATTACAAATATTATACACAAATATATTTGAACTTTATACTTGCTTAATGTTATGAAGTTAGAGATAACACTTATCTATACGCCTTGGTTCAATCTTCTTTCTTTAAATTAAATAATTTTCGTTCGAGCGTAAAATGAGAACAATGTTTTTAAATTTCTAGTGTAGATGAAGTAGTTTCCGAAAAAATATCTCCACCATATATTGATTAATTCATTTCAATTTTGAACTGATATAATCGATATATCGGAGATTTGCAATTGTTCATCTGTAAACTAATATCTCAAGCAAGTCACTAGCAACGCAGTGATTTCAGTTTTTAAAATCGGAAATGATTTAAAGGAATTTTTGATAATTTTTTATACCTGATCCATTTAAAATGCCATTTACGTGTGTATATAAATAAATCAGCAGCCGTCGAATATTTAGATAAATTCAATTAATATTCAATAAATTGAGTGGCAAAGTATGACAAACCAGGAGAGAAATAGTGAATAATTTTACTATTGTGGTATTTCAAGGGGGTTTAACAATTATCCATTAAAATAATTGATAATAAAATAATTGCAGGGAATATCGTCCAAATGGTTTTCGATGTAAAATAAAAAACAAAATGCTCAAAAAGAGACAACTTAATTTAATAATAATCTGCCAAACGTCGGACAGCCACAAAACTATATCGAAGTTTTTTTTCTATTGTTTTTGTTTTCGGTTTAGCTTTAGGCAAATTGAAAAATAAAAATCCCCGTGCAATCTTTATTTTTAATTTTGCTTATAAAAACTAGTGCAGCCTGTTATGCAACGCACAAAATGAATTTGTAAATATAATACTTACATTGTTTAATCCTCAATTTACAATACAAATCGAATCCTTATAATGTTTCCGTTAGAAAAAATATGATTGCTCCTTATTTTCTGTTTACAAAAATAAAAAGAATTTGTCAAAAAAAAAAAAAAATAATAATAATAATAACAATAAATGTTCAGCTTTTCTTTATTTTACGAGAAGAAATTATCTCTTCATAATACGTTGTATCGAAATGTATACAAATCATGTTTATTGTACACTTTGAAGGTTACACAATGCAGTATTTATTCATACTTTTTGTGGTGCTATTAAATAAGGGCGGAGTACGTATACAATATTTCAGCAATTATATGAGTTTATTTTGCTTTATGTAGAAATTAAAAAAAAAAGAACAAAAAACAAAAACAAAAGACCATAATCATATAAATATTCATACATATTTTATGTCAAATATTCTCAATTAATTAAATTATGTCTTAAACGAGATAATTCATTAATAAATTACATTAATTCAAATCAAATTATCAAATTTATTATATGAAAAATCTAATTTCCGTATATTTTACTAGATGAAATGCTTCATTGCGCAAATGCGCGCAATTTTTTTTTTCTTTTTTATTTAAATTTTGTAAATAAAATTCTTTATACAATATAAAATGTATGTATTGTAGAATTGTCTATATACCCCACTGTCAACAAAACATATCTTATTATTAACTCATATATTAGATATTTATTATTATAATGTAATTTTACTGGCACAAAGTTTATATACCAGTGTACCTATTTATGTACACACATTTCCATTTATATAATAGAAATAATTCTAAATATGCGTTGAGTTCATAACATTATTTAAATCATCTGTATTAAATGCAGATGGAATAGATATTGTTCATATAACCATACTATACACAAATTATTAAATTCATCGCATTATTAAAGAACATTACTTAAATTAATTTTTGCATAATTAATTTATTAATTAAATCGAAAATTATAATTGGTTTTAATGAAAATTTTGTAATGATCAACATCCTGGAATTTTGATGAAGTTAACATTGAAATTGAACAATATTTACGATACTTTAGTCTAATTTTTAAAACAACACAAATTATGATATTTAGTAAATTTGAATGTAAGTTATATTTGCTAACAAGTCGAAAAAAACAACAACAACAACAACAATAAGAAGAAAAAAAACAAAATATGTATAGAAATATTATAGGCAAATCCCATACTGATATATTGCTGATGTTGCCATGTTGTTTTAGGCAGAGCATATAATGTTATAGTGATCAGATAATAGAAAATTTTGCGATTGTGGTATAGATTTAAGAAAATGAAACATTAATTGTTTGGACAATGTACGAAAATTATTAGTATATCTGTCTATTTGAATCTGTTATATCTTCTGTATGTATGTTTTATATATACTACTTATTATATATTATATATATATAAATATATATGATTGGATCGACATGAATGATAATAAAGTTTATATATATATATAATTTCTTTCATATTTCCAGCTACTGCTGCCGAGACAAAACTCATACATACATAATTAATTAATGAAATTAGTTGCCCATATTTTTCATGAATATACGGTATTATTTACATACTCATTGTGTTTTTATACATATAGAAAACTTATGTTTTTATATATCACTACTTCGTGTGCTACCCGCACCACTCATATAATTTATGTATTTGTATTAGATATTAAAGTGTTCGTACACAATATCAGCATTAAACGCATGTAGGAGGCTCAAAATTTGATTCTTCCGGATGATTTAACACGTTTTTCTATTGTCTTTGACCACTTTACTTTACATAAAAGAGTTTAATTTAAGCGCAAGAGTAAAAGAAATCTATGTCAATTAAGCTTCATATTTTTTTTTTCGCTTCAGCTTTTGCTGATGCTGTTGCTAATAAAAAGAGATTCAATCTCAATAGGTCAACAAACAATATTACAATATTATTTTGAATTGAATGGAATAAAACCGTATAAATATGCAGTAAGAAATATCATTGATAATTTTTTTTCCCTACTTTGTTTTTATTTTATTTATTTATGTATTTTTTTTTTTTTTTTGCTAATAATTCCTGTTTGTTTACGCATGTTTCTCTATTTATCGTGTAAGTTGCTTTTCAGAATTACATTATTATAAAATCTTATTATAATATCGAAAGCTTATTAATTAAATTATTAATAATGTTTCGATGAAGATGAATAAAATATGAAACATTTGATTTGAAAGAAGCCTTGACTGTGCTGCAGACTGTTTTGTATATTTTAATCGTAGAACATTTTATTATATGCATTCGCATTGTGAGAAACAATAACAAACTTATAATAATTATAAATTCTGATTAGAAATTATAAATGTAAGTGCATTGGACTTTTCATTTCATTCATTTAATCAGACATTTATATAATTGTATTAATTGTATTGTCATACTATCCGTATTTTATTTAATGAAAATAATAACGAACTTAATAAATAAGATTTGTGCGAATAGTTGATTTGAACCGCGTTAAATAAAATAATGTCTTATTATGTTTTTTTTTTTCTTAACAGAACATTAGAACAAACGATAATGATTTTTAATTAAGTTTTTGATTGATAAATTCAGTAAATAAATACATAGCATTTATTGACGTCTTTCGCAGATTCCAGCTTATTTTGTGTCATTAATTTTTTCATTTTTATGTATTATTTATTCCTTTGTGCGTCTTATATATTTTAATGTGAAATTTTTAAGGAAGACATTTTTCAAGTATATATTCAGCAATAGATAGAGTACTTACAATAGAATAGAATTTTGATTATTTCTCAAAGTCTATACTGAACTATTAGATTTACGAAACTGTTTAATATTAATTCTAATAAAGGTTTTTCACTTTACCATTTGCTATGTTATTTATTTATTTCTATTCATTATCATTATTAGTGTGAAAATTCCGTGGCTTTTCAACTTTATTTCACAAGCTAATCAATTGTAGTTCATATATAACCTTAATAAAATATTTAAACGTCAATATTTAAATCTATTTAACCCTTGATTTTTATTGGGAATATTAATTTTAGACAATTTAATAGTCGCAGTATGCACAAAATTATCTCATATGCAAAAACAGTTGCAAATAATTTCGAAAGGTAACGAACAATAGAAGTAAAGATATTCGCCAAACCCGACAAGTGTGTAATTTAATTATCAAAAAAAAAAAGAAAACGCACACTTACTGATTTCTGCAATACTCTATTTGTTACTTTATTGTTTTAAAGACTCTATTTATGTAAATGTGCAATGTAGGTATAATGTTACATTCACGCTGTCAAATATCAAATATATTCTATTGAAAAATAAATAAATATTTTCGTTGATAAGTACTAGCGTACTTTGTTCAATTTCAATTTCAATTTCATGACAAAGTATTGTGCAATTTACTTTGCAAACTTTAATTTCCTTCTTTTATTATGAAAAATGAATCCATAATCTTATATTTTTTTTTTTTTTTCATATCGTAAAGAATTAATAATTTAAAACAAAATCAAGATAAGTACTTATGTTGACGCAATAAAATCAATGTGCTATAAGCGATCTGATCTGAACATGTGTAAATTGTAAATGTATCAAGTATGTTTTAATACTGTTTAAAGTTAGTCTAGGCAATAGAAAAAAAAATATTTATTTTTTATGCATGAACTGAATTGATAATATATATATATCAAGCAAAGTCATAATTTATGAGTGGCGCCTAAATTTCATATGCTTACATAATTATAAATAATATTAGAGTAATATAGAAATGAGATATTTTATAATTTAATTTATATTTTACTCATTATGGAGCTTATGGGAAATTACAGCGGTTTTTTTTGTTTTAATTTTTAAATATATATTTATTGTTGTTGTATATTATTTCATTTTGAATTTATAATTAGAAGGGAATTTTCATTAATTAAATTCAAATATATTATACATAACTAAGATTGCAGAAAAGTCAGCATGATATCCTATAAAATTGATAATCGACTATAATACTTCCATTACAAATAATTAAATCAAAATCAAAGCACACATACACACAATCCAATGACTACATACTCTCTAACTGCACATAAGTAAATTATAAATGAGGATCAATTGTTCTCAACTAAGGTCAGAGATCAAATAGGTCGTGTGACAAATTGACAAATTATATTTAAACTGACCAAGTTCATCGTTGACGACGTTTGATTTTTCATCATAAATGATGAGTTTATGTCGCACATGATGTATAATTTTTATTTATTTATTTTTTTTCTTTTCATATAAAAATCACCAGATTTTAAAATGAATTAAATATTATATTTAGAAAAAAAAAGTGAATAAAAAGAAAATGAAATAAAAATAAATATGGAATAAAGAGCAATCAATAATTTATTATTTTGTTGCGTGCGAATGTTGTTTACAAAAAGAAAAAAAAAACGGTGATATAGAAATGATCTGATAAATTGTGTGTGGCAAGACCACGTAAACACAGTAATAACTTTTTAATGCATTTCATATGCGTTAATAATCAAATCAAGGCCGAGAAAAAGATGGGTTAAACTTAAGTTTACAATACTGCAGATAGACTATAGTTTTATAGATTAAAAAAAGAAAAAAAAACATTTGGTTTTATAAATATATAAGCCAGTTTAGTATAAAAATCATTCAAGACTTTGTTTAATTTTGAAGTAATTTCTATTCTTCGTTTACGCAGCCTGAATTTGTGAAAATTGTACACTCTTCCCAATAATATTCGCTTAATTTCTTACAATGACTAATGAATTGTTTTGTATTTAGTTACCTTGTACTTTTGTAGTTCATTAACCTTTTTGTAATGATCATTCTCGCTATACAAAAATTCAATTTAAAAATTTTGCAATTTCAATTATAGATTTTAAATAAACATTTTAGATATCGGATAATACTTAAGCTTAGAGGAGTCAATTACACATTTTCCATTTATTCTTAATCAATTAATTAAGCGTACCGATGTTATTAACATTACCGAATGTTTTGTATGCCTTATTTTGTAACACTGTCATTGTTAAATTCAGCATCATTAAACAGAGTTCAACGTCTTTCGATCGAATAATTTTAGTTTGGTATCTGATACTTTCTAGTGTTCTTACTAATTTTTTTTTAACTTTTTAACTAATTAACGATCTATTTCGTAAATAACAGCAATCTAACATCTTAAAAAATATCACGATCATTAACAGTCGAAATCAATACAGATCATCCAAAAAATTAAGATATTGAACGTATGAGTGCAAGCGAAACAAAACATATAAATATTTGATGTGTGAAGAGCTTAACCATTATCTTAATTTATTGGATGAGCTGTATTAGGTTTCAATTCTTCTAACTATAACTGGTTTCACTAACAGTTCTGTATATAATTTCTTTTTTTTTATGATACCTATTCCAATGCCGCAGAGGCTTGGGAGTATTTCGCCAATAACTTGGTACGCGGCTTAATTTTAAGTTTATTACATATAGGGACTCACATTAAGATGATCACAAATGATAATCGCACCTAGAATAATCGTAGTTCTGGTTAATCGTACCTTGCGAACACACGCTATCGTGGATTTTGAAATAGGTCAGATTAAAATTGTCCATGTCAAATAATATTAGAATATAAACAAATTAATTAAACAACAATAGATCATAATGAAACAAACTTTTTTAGGTGGCAGCACAAAAAGTCTTAGGTTTAACTGTCAAAAATACATTAAATGATAAAAGTAATGGCAGCAGCACAAACATACTCACGATTTTCGTAAGTGTGTTTGTGCTGTTGCCACTACTTTTACACATTTTTATACAACTGACAGTTAAACCTAACACGTTTTGTGCTGCCACCACAAACTTGAACTAAAATCTATAATGATATATATTGGTCAGCAATATGATTCCAAACGAAATTATATTACATAATGTAATAAATATAAATATAAATGTATATTTAGAATATATTCAGAAAGGTTCTCATTTCCGGAAGAATATTAAAAAAACCAAAATGATGCTATTACAGAAATAAAATAAAATGCGTTTATTAAAGTTAAATTTTTTAATGTTTTTTTTGCAATCCTACGCCCGCCGTCCGCGTCGTCTGACATTTTTGCAATTTAACCTTATCAACAATGTTCATCGTATATACGTCGTCCAATCAAAACAGACCGTATGCAAATGTCAAAATATTTAATCGTACCTAAGATATATCATACGCATACCCATGTAGTACGATAATCGTACTTGGAGGATTTTTTGGAGGATTAAATGAACACACAGTGCGACGATCATTGTCAAATACGATTATCTTAGGTAGGATCATCCTAACGTGTGTCCTATATGATAGAATAATTCTTAAAACTTGTCCGCATTATAACCATCAATATATAAGCCAAAACCTATATAGCTTTAGATAGATTGTTTATAGAATACCAAGTAATGCAAAGCGAATTCAATTACTGTACGGAGATTAATTAAGTAATATTTTATACTTTCTGATATATATGCAGTAATAGTCAAATATCCGCACTTCATTAGCTGAAATTTGAATCAAGAAGTTAAATTCAAATTGAAAGGCAATGCGGTTACGGGGAGGGGAATCTCTCGGTTCTGGGACTTTTACGCTGGAGAAATATTCTATTCTCTTTACAGATTTTAAGTTGTGTTTTACCCAACCCTTCCATCGTATAAACGATTCTTATTTACCACAAACGCTGAGTTTCTTGAAAGGTTCTCCTTACTCAGTAGGGCGGTTTAAATTTGTATGAAATTCACACTTCACCTCCACTAAAATGGTCATAACTTTTCTTTTTACTTTTTGGTTGCAGATTTTTGGAAAAATTAACGTGTCAATTGGAAATTTTGGAATAATGGAAAGAAAAAATTAAAAAACAAAACTTCTGAACGGATACACAAGGGATACAAATTTTAATTGTAATCTCGTGGACTGCTTAAGTATACTGCTAGCCACAGAATACTTTTGCATTTAATAAAATATCCATCAAAATTTTTGAAAAGAGATCAGTACGTGTATTTTAATTTTTTCATAAAATCGCTTTGAGGAGCAACTAAATGTTGTGCGATCAATCACAAAATTTGCACATAATTTTATTTTCACTTATGTAGCAATATGAGTAACGAGCATATGAACTATATTAACTCTTAGGAATTTGAACCGTCCTATTACCCTAGCTATCTACCATGTCAAGAAGGTCAAGAAAGTGTCAAGAATTCAATAAATGGTTAGAATTTTTATTAACACGTACCATATATAAATGCGCAACCATGATGATACTTAATGAATTGAGTTGCTATGGATTAAAAAAAAAAAGGTTAACACCTCAATTTTTTTGATTATTATAAGTTAAATAAAAGAAAAAAATAAATAAATAAAGAATCAGAAATTGTTATTTTTGAAATTCGATCTTCTTTGAATTTTTTTTTTCTAGTTTTTTAATGCTTCCAAAAAAAGATTAATTCTATAAAAAATTATTATTCAATATCATTAAACATTAGTTTTAATGGAGAAGTCATAAAATATATAATATAATATATCTTTAAAATATCCATTGAAAGTTCCATGAAAACAAAGAGTCCTTCTGAATTTTTGCAAAAATGTCTAAAGAAAGAATCAATTTTTCTTCGACATACCAACAAAGAATTTCTAAAATATTTTTAATTTATCAAAATTCATTACAAATCTTTGGTAAAGGCTCTTAAAAGTTTTCTGAAGAACTTTCAATAACAAATATTTTCCATCTGGATGAGCATAGCATTATAAGTAACTAATCATATTAATTAATATTTTTCTTTTCAAAACGAAGTACAATGAAATGGCAAAGAATAAATAAGAGTATGAATAAAATAAACATGAAATCCAATAACATACCTTTGGTTTCATTTCCTTTTTTTTAAATTTATATACACGAATGTAATACATAAACTTATTACCACTAAAATACAATGCAAACTAAACCATTTGACTAGTAAATGGCTGTTAAAAGCAGATTACGCAAAAAAATAAATAATAATAATAAAAACAAAAAGCATTCACTTGGTACATGTCGCTTATTTGAATAAACAAATAATTGAATTAAATGTATAATAACTTACGTATTAATTCTAATCTTTTAATATACACTCAGCTCATCGTATACTTTTGTGCTCGTCGTATAAATATTTTAAATATCAACTATCAATTGAATATCAGTATACTTAAGTATATTTTATGGGAAAATTTAATATGTTCTCGGTACTTATAAAATATAACGAAATGGTTTGTTTGTGTAGTAGGTTTTGTATTCCAAGACAAAAAAAAAAGAAAAAACGAAAAGAAAATACTTATATTTGATTAAATTTTTCGTTGTATTAACAGATATTTATTATAGAGTTGGTACCTAAGTAGAAGTGGCGTCTAGATTTATGATCTGTCGGGCGACGTTATTTACATTGCCTTTAAATAATGTTTATTTCTTATCAATGTTTAAAACTTATCATAACGTTTAATTTGTAGTTTTGTTTTGTATTTTTCTATTCGAACAACATATCGATAATTTATTAATAAAAGGTTGCCTATATTAATAATGTGTAATAAATTAAATATTTTATTAACTTATAGTAATTATAGAAATTTTGTGGGATGAATGAAGAGGGTCGAAAATCACGCGTAAATTATAATCAGTAGAAGTTACTCGTTTCACAATATTAGCTTAAATTTTCATTACGCTCTTATTACGACTGTACAACAAAAGTGTGTATGCATGCACGTTAGTAACAAGACACGACCTTAGTTTATATCGTGCCAAATTCTAGTATTTTTTATATTCGTAATATTTAACTACATTATTTTGCATAGTGTCACCCCATTCAATTTAGTATCATATAATACTAAGTATTATATAATACTTGTGGCCTTAGACCCAGTAAATTCAATTTTATTCTAATTTTTTTTTATCACAATACAAGCTTGGACGTAGTAAAAAAAAAAATAAATAAAATGGATTTACTGGGTCTAAGGCTCCAAGTATTATATGATCTAAATTGAATGGGGTCTATATATATGCAAATATTGTAGTACTTAAAATAAACTAGGGAGAAGAGAAACCTTAAATAAATGCTCGGGGGAGGTAGGTTGAAAATAGTAGAAAAATCGTGACAGAACATACATTTTCGAGCGTGACATAGGGGGGAAGGGGTTAAAATTCATCAAATTTGGTGTGACCTAATAAGCGAACGATCCCTAATTCCCTTAATAGTACGGCCGTATGTAAGATTACAAGCGTACAACCTGTCAAATAATTTATTTTTATTTTAAATGGCAAGTGATGTGTAAACATCCTTAACATCGCAAATATGTAATGTGCGGAATTTGTTATTTACACGTTTTATTGTTCATTTATTCATATTGTAATTAATAAAAAAAATATTAAGAATTAAAATGAGGTTATGTTACTTATTTTAACGTGAAATTTGTGTGAGAATGCTCTCACGTAAATCAATGGTTACGATCGTAAACATACTACACTAAACTATTGTAAAGAAAACCGGGGGTTAGTGTGGATTTTCACTAATGTAGCTGAAGTATTGACCATTTTCAATTTTATTTATTGGATCAACCACATTACTGTTATTGCGCCAGTCTCTACGTAAAAATCTGTAAAATTTTAGTTTTTGATTCAACCACTTTACTGCTATACATCGCTAGCACGTTTGACACTTGACAGCTAAAGATAACCTAAAACGTGTCTTTGGTACCAATATTGCATA
>JAABKK020034751.1:0-14652 GCA_011634745.2 Catotricha subobsoleta
GCACCTCTGGGTCACAAGTTTTTCTTCAAAATATTAAAATATTGCACTCAGATTTTTTGCTTATTTTATCCCCTGCTGTATACCATAGACAAATTAGAACTGTGACTCTTAACACTTCTGCTCAACCAAAAGTATCGGGGAAGGAATTAAAATTCGTGAGAGACTCCAAATTTTAGGGATATGAAAAAAAAAACAAACATAAATTAATTTCATTGCATTGATTTCTGCGAAAATAGACAGAATTTTTTCCATTTCACAACTTTTTTTTACTTTTAAACGCCATCTATTTATTTATTTTAACTGTTAATAAAATGTTTCTATTAACTTTCAGACATTTCCAAAATGTACAAAATTCCTTTTGTATTAGTAGAGTTATTCAACTTTTAATGATGTTACAAAATCTTATAAACCCTACATTTTTTTTGAATTGTTCAGCATATTCTTAGACTAATTTTTAAATTAATAACATTTCAGTAAATATAATGATGCAGAATATTTAGACATAAACACTAAAGTTTTTGTGCATCATTAGGTTTTATTATTAATTAAAAATATTCGTATCCAAATGTTACTTTATTCAGCCATAAGATGGAATTATTAACTATTTTGAATATTTTGATAAGTAATTTTTTAAATTATTGATATTTTGGAAAATCTAATGACAGGGACAGTTTGAAGTTTTAAATGTATATTTCTAATATTACAACATTTTACTTTTAAAACATTTGATCGACAATAAACTTAATAACTGAACAAATCAGCTGTTAACTTTCGAAACTCAATTATGTTCTTATAAGATATCTGGAGGCTGTTATTTAGTACGATTAGATTATGAAAAAGAAGTCTATCTCGGTAGATAGTGCTAAAAAAAAAGGTTTTAAACTTGGTTAAAGCTAAAAAAAGATACTATTTATTATTTTTTAAATATTAATCAGCCAGTTTCGACCGTCAAATTTAGCTATATAGACCCAAAAAGGCTTTATAACCCGATACTGTTCTTATTCAGATTATCCAAGTATGTTATTTACAGTTACCCTTAAAATATCACCTGGTTTGAGCATTTACTTGATTATTGCCTACTTACGCAGTTTCACGATTACAAAGTTCCATAATATGATATCTCTCTTAGGTGTTACAAATAATAAACGTTATCGTCAATAAAAGTACCCAAACGTAACTATGCATAGGATAATCATTTTCTAACATAAATTATAAATATTATCTATTTTATAAAAGAATTCTACATTAGGAACTTCTATTGTACAGATTGTGATATTGGATTAATATTGTTAGCGGTGGGTCTGTGTGTTAAACCGGTATATATTTAATCCGTAATTTCGTACGCGTACCCATTTCATCCATAATCCGAACTAAAAGCCAATATTTATTATATAATTATAGTAGATTTTAGAAAACCTTTTCCTTTTATAATAATATTTTATGTAAATTTTCCAGAAATTAGTAAAATTATTATTATTTATGAGGGCATTTTTTTAATTATAAGTTTTCAGTTGAGTTCTATGGAGGAAATTCAGGCATAAGTATATTTTCTGTGGTTGTACAATTTCGCAAATATATGGAGATTGTGGATAATAAATATACAAGGTTAGTAAAGATTATATATATAATTATTTTTTCATGAAACAGCAAGGGTTAGCGTAATTCTTTGCGAAAATATTTTGCTATTTATTATGCATAAGAACAAAAGAATGTAAGAGCGTGTAATAAATTTTATTTATGTGTAAATTATTATTTATTTTAAGTCTGATTGTTGTTTCTAAATTGTTTTTAAAGGATCCAACAAATATCATGTAAGTAGGTATACACTGAAAACTTAGTCAATAATTTTTCTTCATTAATTTTATTTAAATTTTGTTCATGTTTGGTTTGGTTTCTAACTAAATATTTACATTGTTAAATAGTTATGATTATCATTCTGAATTTTAAATCTGAAATAAAGAGAATTGAAATTTTACTGGCCTGGGAATTAGAGTTATTTTTCAATCTGCAACACATTGAATCTATAAAAACTGATAACTTCAATCTTCAAACGATACAATAGTTATTTTTTTTTACATAAATATCGGTAATCAACATTATTTTTTTGTTTTATTAACACTAGATAATGTAAATTACAATTCCGTATATAATCTCATTTAAAACACTTTGTTCAAAGAACTCAATATCAGATATTCCAAATGTTCATACGTTTATTTAAAAATAATTTTATTCATTCATTTGCAATAATTTATATTAAAATTTTCAATTTGCATTCGAATTGCATATTATGACAACTAAGTACACATATACCCAACGAAATGTGTATATGTGCAATCTATATTATTTTATATAATACAACCAAATTCTCTATTAATACAACATTTGAATATAAACTAAGAGTATTTATTTAATCTAAGTTAAAACCTCATAATGAAAAACCAAAGTTTCACTAGTATTTTCAAAAGCTTCAATCATTTGGTTCGTTAATACAAACACGTGGCTCCGATACCAGAAAAAAAAAAAACTTTAAAATCTATAATACCATTTGGATTTTGGAATTTCATCTCTATATAATATATATCCATATGGATAAATAAGCATATATAATAGGGTGGATCGAATTTTTTTTCATACCTTCTACCATGATTTTCTTAGTTGCATTTTGTCCTCTCATTAACGTGCTAAAAGGATTTTGAAAATAAATGAGATCTATGATGTGCTGAAGCGACCCACAAGGTAGAACTTCGTGGCTATTTTTTAACCTAGAGGTTTAAAAAAAAAAACCTCGAGGTTCTACTTTATGGGTCGCTTGAGCACATCGAAGATCTCATTTATTTTCAAAATCCTTTTAGTATGTTATACTGAGAGGACAAAATGCAACTCAGAAAATCATGGTAGAAGGTATGAAAAACAATTCGATCCACCCTAAATATATAAGCATTATAAACATATATGATAGTTCGTTATGGATACCATTTTCATTTACAAGCTACAATTTTCAATTTATTTTCGATATTATATAAATAATTTTAGGATTTGGCCATAGAATTATAATGCACCCGGTCTTTTGTCTATATATACATACATATTTATTGTTAATTAAATTTAATTTAATGTATTTTGTTTAGTGAACCGTAATGTACTTTTTTTCTCGCTCTCTCTTTTTCCATATTTATTCGTATGGTTTATTGGTAGAAATTTGTATAGAATCATGCATAGGGCTGTTATTTTGGAAATATGTGAATCATTTGCGGTTTATGCGGCTGTAACTAATTTTGTGGTTCCTCGAATTTTAGAAATTGCCTATAAAACTGAATTGGTTTTCGGTTATCGACAGGATGGGGGCAATGCTATATACTGAATCCAATAAATAATTTTAAAAAGTCTCAGGTCTTGCTGCACTTTGTTAGAATTCAAAGACTAATTTGAACCATTAAAAAATTTCGTACAGTAAGCCTCAATGTCTCTAAGTCTCACTTCGAAAAACAAGATGCCAATGTGTGGGGTAGTCGACTTCATTTTTCGTAAACAACTATATTTTCACGGAAACAAAATTCTGCGTCTTTTGGTATATTGACTTAATAAACCTATAATAAAAATCCATAGCGGTAAGAAAAGAAATACAAAACCAATAATTGATTTTTTTAAAAATAGCTTTTACTTTATTTTTGAAAAAAAAAATGGTTTAGAAATGTTACTTAATTTTTATTGCAAAAAAAAAAAATCAAGTAGTTATTGGTTTGACAATTTTTTTTTTGTTCGTGTACTTTCGGAAATTCGGGAAAATTTGCCCCCTTTTTCTCGGCGGTATAGTCCCCTATTTTTTTCGACCACAAAAATGAAGTCGTGTACGAATGCATTAGCAGCTTGTTTGATTGTGCACGGCTGAAAAAGGTGAAATAATAAACAAAGCATATGCCTAAAGATAAAAAAGAATAAATATTAAATACCAATTCTTCTCAATTAAATTGAACAACAATCAACAACAAAAATTAAAGAAAAATTAAAAATTGTGCATCGTCTATCATAGGCATATATAGATTTGAATGTATAATTTAACTACGCGAGTACCTATACAATTTGCCATATAGAAACCAGTTGAATGGCAAAAAATTTAAACATATTATAAAATATAAAAAATAATTAATAAAATAATATTTTACCAATAAATCGAAAAAGAATAAACTAAATTAAATTAGAAATTATGATATAAATAAAATTACTAGGAATTTGTCATTGTAATAATGGAAGTCTATTAAAATTTATTGAAACAAAAAGTGGTAAGTACAGTATTGTCAAAATCTGTGTTTCACTTCTCGTGCATAGAAATATGATTTATCAATAACGTTTTAATTTGATTTAATGAATTCACCTTTTAAATGTATAAAGATACGTTCGTACTGATAAAACACTTTACAAGGTCATAAAAATAAAGCTTTTATTTTTCGAAAATATGCGCTAGTCGCAACCCTGTTAAAAGCTAGAAAGCCCTGTTTTTGAGAAATTTTGAAAAAACACGCATATATACTTCTTAAAACACAAATTTTCATTCAAATAATTTTAATCAACAAAAAGAAATAAAATGTTTCAATGGGAAATGAAAATGAAAATAATGTAAAAGTCATGATGCTATTAGTAAGGGTTAAACACGGGTTTATGTGAAATTTATTTAATTAAATATTGTGAAAATATGTATTTTACCTGATGTACTTTACTAAAGATCTAAATGTGTTAGGGTTATGTAATAACGTTTTTATGTAATTATGATTTATGTTAGTTTTGCATTACCATTAGCTTAACATTATAATACATGTTTGGTTTTTGTTAGAATATATATATAAACAAAGTGCTTCTAGTAAGTATTATTTTCCCGATAATTTAATGCATATAAACCACATTTAGGTCCTTATAATACAAAAAAACAAAAAAAAAAAAATTAAAATCAGAAAAAAAAGATGGATTCTTTTATTAAAATATTTCCATAATATTCATCCGAAACCATTATTTTATAGAGCTCTTTATCTTCTAAATACCGTATAAAGTTTTAGTAAGTAGGTTTTTTTTTCTTTTTTTAAATAGCGCATTTTAATAAAATAATAGAAGAAGAACTTAAAAATGTGCAACATCAAAGTAGTTTTACTATATATAACATATATAGACAATATTTTATTTTCTCTTGCTTATACATTTATATTTTACCTTTTGAATAAGATTCTGAGAAAAATATTAATGGAAAGAATGTTTTTTTTTCTTACTCAAAACTGAGAAAAGGAACAAATCAAATAGAAAATAATATTACCATTACTATGTCAATGGCATAATTTATTGAAGTACATATATTGAAATTTCCATTTTATAGTTTTGATTATTACACATTTAATTGAACGGCACCACGGCTAAAATTATAATCTATTGTGAAATACTTTATTTAATTAGTTTTTCTTGACAATTTTGTTATAATTTTAATGTGAGATATGAATGAATGGATGGATTCATGTGTAAAATTACATATATTTTGCAATGTAAAAAATATTACGAATTATATTATTAAGAATTTGAATAAACAGTGTATGTAATCAAAATTAAAGTGTTATTTAATATATTAAAGAATCAAAAAATGTTAATTATATTAATTATATTTTGTTATTTACTTTATCTGTTTATTTTAAAATTCATATTTTCGAACCATACTTTTACAATAGAAACGGGTATTTCTTTGACTTATATATTGCATCAACTTTATATTTTATTAAAAGTTTTTAATAATATAATTCCATGCACGCTAAATACGCGTAATATATAAAGTGAAATAGGTAATAATTTATTATTCAATGTTGTAAGAGATTCATATAGCAACTGAATTATAAACAAGCTGCCAAGGAAATTGTTTCAATTTTATAGTTTACGTATAATTTCAAAGAAGTTTTAAATTTAAAAAAATAATAGATTAAAATCTGTAATCGTGATTTCGTTCTTTTTCTTCTAAATAATAGATTAATACAGAGCAAGGAGGTTTCTCAGGCTTTGTGTTCATTGAATGATGTACGGTAAATAATGAACATACGTTTTTTTTTTTACAAAAATTATGAAAACAATAGATATATATCCATTCCAAAGGCGAACGCAATGATGTTCACACTTAGAATTAACAATAAAACATAAAAATATATATAAACTTACAATTTGTGACCCATTTTACGTTTGTATAAAATTATTTTTTCTTCTTTATATTAACTTTAACTGCAACAATTCCCTATCATTTTAAACACTAACTTAAATAAATGTAATATTTATCACCTCAAATACCTATTATGTGGAAACGTGTTATCGTGACCAAAATGAAAATATCTGTAAGTATTATTTTCTAACGTTCAACGTTATCTATATTTTCAATGTGCATTTTTTTTTCTTCTTTATAATGTAAGTATTTTATCTGTACATTTATCTGTCAGATTTAAACATTATATTTGCTTTTGTCAATAGAATGGTTACATATGGAATCTTAACCTTAGACCTTTAACTGTTTGTTTGTTTTTTGTTAGTTTTTTAAATGTATGCGGTTTTATTTGATCAAAGCCATTAAGAATTTAACAACCAGGAATTGAATTACTTTGTATTGAATGACATAGAAAAGGATGGTGAAATGGTTGTGAATTCTTGATATTAAACCAAAATGAAATAAACTAGAAAATAGTTGACTTTGAATATATAATCCTTAGGACATTTTACTGACCTTACTTATTTTCGAATTTAAAATTATAATCAAAAAATATTTCCAATAAATAAATTAAGACTGAGATTATTCGATAGCGCAAAAGTAACAAGCTATTCGACCCTAAGAATCTTCTGAAAATTCTATTGAAGCTTAGTAATTATTATTAAAAAAGAATAAGAGAAATCGTACCAATCATTCAAACAAATACCGAAAAGCACCTGATTTAAAAAAGATATTGACACTAAATACACCTGTAACGAACAGAAGTTTTATCACAGATCAAGAAATTTGAGAAGACGTATTACAACATGGAGTCATTAAGATTAATTATACAAAAGCGAAAGCGAAAAAAAAAATGTTGTGAGTGTTGCAATCTTTAAAATTGGGGTATTATCAGTCTTAGTATTTAGCAATGTTTTCGTATATAATTAGCTGACATTTTTTTAGAATCTAATACAAAAAATACATCTTAAATAATATATCGTATCAATTATAATAAAAGTCTTTCAATTTCTTTTATTCACATTTTCGTTTGCTACTTATGTGCGATTAACGATAAACTATAGCTATATATAATTATATATTATATATATTAAGGTGGTTCGTTTTTCACTTTTTTCGATTTATCGAAATACAAGGGGGCCAAATCGTGAAAAATGCCAGAAAAAGCTTAAGCCTTTTGGCGGAGCTGATTACGTGAAGATTTAACCCCTGCGCAATCAAATTTTCCACTTTAATAGAGTTTTTACAGAATTTTCATTATATGTTTTTCTGAGCTAGCTGAAACGAATACACTAATGAAATATAGAGAACTAAATTATCTTCATAACGATAATTAAATGATCCAAATCGGATATATATGTCAAAAGTTATAGATATTTAAAGTTGATTAAATTTAAAAATTAAATTATATTAACACTTTTACAGCCATTTAAAATAGAAATAAACTCAAAACTGAATTCAATGTTCAGCTTTAATTCTGACATATATGTCCGATTTGGATCATTTTATGATTGTTAAAAAGGTAATTTTTTTATATAATAGAATATTTCATAACAAGCTCGGAAAAGCAGCTTATGAAAATTCTATGAAAATTTTATTAAAGTGGAAAATTTGATTGCGCAGAGGTCAAATTTCGTCGTAATCGACTCCGCCAAGAAACTTAAGCTGTTTTTGACATTATTCACGATTTAATACCCTCGTATTTTGAAAAAATCGCACTTCTACTTTTTTTTAAAAATATGGAAAACCGAACCACCATAATATATATATAAATAAGGGTATTAATTACAAAAGGTGAAAAATTAATTATTTACACTATATATTTAATTAATTTAATTAAATTAATTAACGAATTGCGTGGGAAAATATTATTTATTATTTTTATATAAACTACATAAAAATTATTCAAATTAGTTTAATTAAGCAAATTCATTAAAATCGCAATGATATATGCTACGGTGATAATAACTGCGAATTAAATATACCATTCATTTACTGCGTGAAATCAGTGTCAGTATTGAACTATTATAGTATTTAACATATATCTGTGAAATTGAAATGGATAATTAACTTAAATGAATTCAATCAAAAATTATTTAATAGTAATAGATATCAGATATACTACTATTACAGTTATATATAGACTTATTAAATTCAATATCGAGTAAAAATATAGGTTTCCAGAAAACAATATTTACTTTTAGTTTGTTATATGCCATTGATAGATTTTAGTTTAAAACTTAAGCAACATCTATAATTTTATTTAGCTATTCGAAAATTGTATGTTAACGCCAAAGAGTCACGTTTTAAACAAACTTTAAAATGCATATATGGATATTTATTTTAATAATATGTGTTGCATTCAAAGCTACAAAATTTATAACTACAAACTAAATAATATGTAACAATATTACACACGAACTAACCCTACCGATACTAGCATATACTTCAATTACATTGTGAAACTTTTGAACAATGGATTGGAAAAGAAAAAAAATCATGCAAATGACAATTGTTCGCATCGAAAATACATTTACACTAATTTTTTTTTTAAATAATTTTAAGTAATGTTAATAGATTCCTGCTAGCTGCTACAGCATACTTATATTGTAATATCTATTTTTTCGTTTATTTTTACAGAAATATTTTATTGGTGTGTGGCAAATACTGCACTTTTGTTATCAATTCAATTCTTTTTTGGACATAAAAAAGAAATCGTTAACATAATATAAAATATGTATTGATTAGTTATAAAAAAACCAAAAAAGAAAATAAATAAATAAATAATGAAAAATGTTTTATCATTTTCAATAAATCAAAAAAAATATTTAATCAAAATAAATTATTTATATATTTATTACCAAAATCTGATGATGAAAATTTATGCATGAATTCGTATCGCAATTAATTCACAGGTCATTTCACACGGTAATTCGGTTTTACTGAATGAAATTGTTCGTTGTAAAATAATATACAATAATTAATATACCTGTACGGTGTACGGGTGTACCCACTGTCCAGTTCACTTTGTATTACTTCAGTCAGATGGTATCATTACTAATTATACCTTTTCACAAATAGAGATACTTTATAACATACATACAATTACACATTTATGTCGCATTTACCCAACGCTATAAAATTAATTTCCGTATCTGCAAAATTCCCAAAACCATAATATCGATTTCTAGGAAATGGTTAGTTATACATTGTATGTACAATGTAACGCATCAAATAACAATACTTGCTAGTTTTGCTGTATAACTAGTTGTTCTATTATTTTGTTGTGTGTTCAATAGAAAATTATTCATAATATTAAAACCACCAACGGAAAAATATTGACTTTTCCAATTTACAATTATTAGAAAAATTTAATTATAAGCGCATTTTAAAGTATGTACCATTCGACCACATGCAGTACATTTACGTGTTTTATGATGATGAATTCGGAGTAAATTTTTATATTAAAAAAAAAAGTGCTGAGCTGACAATATTAATGAAGTGTATATTTGAATTGTGGTCATTTATGGAAATATGTGAAAAAATATTTAGCAATTTCTCAATTGACAATTGAATATATTAAATATTTATTACTTCTGAGAAAAGAGCGCAAACTTGTATCATTTTTGAAGGGCTCGGTTTTTTTTTTGGGGATTGGTTCTTACTTAAAAAATCTAGGACTCCATTTCTTTTGGTTCTGTTCGTAAACCTAAAAATAATCTTCTTTGGTTTCGGTTCGGTTCGTCTAGTCAATTATTTGTCTAAATTGCTCAATAATTTTTTAATTTTCTCAAAAATGAAGTTAAAAAAAATTAATGTCGCCTTATCATAATCATTCATTTCAAAGTATTAATACTTTTGATTGGGGAGATTTGACTGTCACATGACATAGCATTAATTCGATACTGACGAAAAAAAGAAAGCTGAGAGTTATCAAACAACAAAACTTTCAGAAATCTTGCATATATTTAAATTACCTAATAAATCAGGAAAATTAAATTAAAGAAATAAAAATCTAAAATGAAATATGAATTAAGTAGTTGAAGCAGAAAAAAATAAAATCCAATAAAAATCTTGCATAAACTTGGATCCCAAGACAGTAAAACAAAATATCAATATCAAAAAAACGTCAGTATGTATATTTTTATCAAAATTCTGCGTATTTTGGTATATCGACCATCAAAATCCGCCCGGCCAATCCTGAGATCCAGAAGAAAAGTAGTAAAAAAAAAAATTACGAAACCAATACTTGATGTTTTTCAAAATTTGGTCAAAAGAAGTAAAACATATTTGAAAAAAAAAAAAATAAAGAATTGTGTTTGAATTGCGAGTGGTAAGACTGATGGTCGACCAACCAAAACTCGCAGATTTTTTTTTCTTTTTTAAATATTCAATTGATAACTAATAGATTCAAATTTTAATACATTCAAAATATGTTATTTAATTTTAGCCACAATAAATCTAACAATACAATAGAATTGAACATAAAATTTAAGTACTCTTCATATTTTTTTCAATTTAAAAAAAAAAAAAAATAGAAGAAAAATTCCCCTAAAAATTTGTACATGTGAATTTATTACACTATCGTCTACCTTGTTATAAAATGGTATGAAATGTAATGTTTACGAGCACCAAAACACACTACTAGCACAAATTTCATTTTATTTTTTTAAATGAGGCTTTGCCCGTTAACAACAAAATTGCCAATAATAATAAATTTAAAGTAGTAGAATAAAATCAAAATAAATTTCCAAAAAAAAAAAGAGAAAGAAAAAAGTGTAAGAGCGCTAATTGAAATTGTTAAAGATAAATGATTCTAGAAAATTATACGAGTAATTATTATTATGCTTTCTTACTACCTACCATAAATTGTTAATTTAAATTATATAATGTTATATAATCCTAATGCTGAAGATATTTTACAAATAATTTTAAAGCCGTATAATATTTTACCCTTGGAATCTACTCATACCCCCAGTAACTTTTATGAATATAAAAGATCTCGTATTAACCTCGTCGTCAATTTTTGATAATTAAAGCGTATGCTAATTCCTGCTTAGATTATTTACAGCAACTACATCTATGGATTTTTTTTTTAAATTGTATTTTATATGCTTTTGAAATTAGTTTATTGTAATTGAGTACTAAATATAAGACGTTAATCCATTTGTGGAATAAGACAGAAATAAGTTTTATTGGAACGCGTAAAAAATGTGATTGATATTCCAAATAGAACATGCAGTTAGAAACATTTGTTGAACCAGAGACAAAATCGGATAGCTAAAAATTTTATAGTTAATATTTAAGAAAGTTAAAAACAAATGCTACAAATATGCTTTGAATGCGTTTAAGTGTTTTTTTTTTTATATGTCCTTATCTGTATACATCTTATACAAGACTTTTCATAGATTTTATTTTTTCATCAAATTAAATACACCTTTATATATGGTGCACAATCAAATAAGAAGACATACCCTACCCAGTCATCCTTTTCCTATTATAGCAATGAAAAACCTTGTTGAGTTTTCCATAGTACCTAAACTTTTCCTGTTTTTCTCCGTTTTCTCTTTTGTGAAACTGGAAAAAAAAGTTCTTGTTTAAGTTTTTCACACGACTCAAAATACTTATATTTGTTAGAAAATTGAATTGCTTTCATTTGAGAAAAAAAAAAAAACTTTACTCATTTTTTTATCATATAAGTATGGCGCAATAATAAGAGGGCTTTTATGTTCACCTATGTGTGATATACTTGATATTTGATTTGAAATTTTTAAAAGATGAAAATTGGACAATTTTTTTTTTCTTATTTTGAAATGAAATTAAATAATAAAAGAATATTAAACAGAAATATGATTGTATAATTTGTGAATGAAATGAATTGAATTTGAATTTGAATTTGATTTCAATCCGTTGACTTAATTCTAAAAGATTTTTTTTTTGCATATTCTACCACCAAACCGAATTCCTAGAGCCAATAAACATTAGACATGATCGAAAATGGCTTTTTTTTTGTGTGATGGTGCGTAGTGAAAATTTCAGAAAATTAAAAAAAATGAACCTAATTTTGATTTCTTTTTACAGGCTTTTCCACTTTTGCCCCACCGCTTTTATACTCCAAAGTGGTTATTGACTTTATAACGAGTTTTGAGGGGTGAAAAATGAAGCGGTGGAGATTAATTTTCTCCTAGAGAGTTTTAGAGAATTCTATATTGGATTGGATTGGATTGGATTGAAAGGGGTGGATGAAATCCAGCATTCAGGTCATCGAGCGGGCCCATTACGCATCCCCGATTGTTGTTTTGAAAGGTACCGATTGTTATTACCCCCGGGATCTATATTACACGTCTAGGAAACCATCTATGATGGTTCATTTTTCACTGAATTATAGTCATTTAAAGATTAATACCCCTAGAATGATATATTTTTATTATTATTTTTTTCTTCGTTATAGTGAAATCAATATGGTCAAAAACACAAATAAAAAATTAAATTTTTCAAAAACGAAGTAATAATAAAAATCAAAGCAAAAAAAAAAACAATAAAACAAAATCGTAAATAAATATAATATTTTATTTTGGTAAGTGCATAAATTAATTAAATGATAATTAATGTTCTAAGTATTAAATTATGAATTAGTTTTAGTTTTTATAAAAACGTTTTTCTATCGACTTTGTATAGATATTCTTGCCAACTATATTTTTTCCTTCTTACTAAATGGAAATCCACCTCAGGCATTTAGATAACTCTGAAATGTTTGGAATGTCATTAAAACATGAAGAACCGACCAGAATGTACTGAAAAAGTGTCTTGGCATATAAGTCTTATTCTTATATGAAGGCTTTAAACATATTCTGTTGTTAGTACGTATATGTTAGTTAAACATTACTTTAATTACAAAAATAAAACATAGATATCATATGTTGTCGTATTAAGATTTTTTGACATACATAACCATAGGGCATTTATAAGACAACATTTAACATTCTTTTTTTTTTTTTTGTAATCATCAGCTTTTATATAAATATCATCTATGTCGTAGAGGAAAATATACAAATAAATAGACAAATATGTAATAATAAAACGGTATAATAATAACCGCTCTTTATATCTAGAACCGGCCTCAATTGTCATATATAAGATTGCCTATAGGCATTTTTGGCGATATTATATTATCTCTGTAAAAACTTTGAATGCGAAGTCATTTATAAATATAAAGGTTGAACTTTTTAGTAGCTTATATTTGAATTGGATACACTTAAATTTGCTTATTCGAATACTTTGCATTTTATTTTGCGATGTAGGAAATGCTCATCTTGTCTAAAGGGGATAGCATTAATAAGAAGATAAAAGGAATAAAATATATCTAAAATTAAATGATCACAGCACAATACACATTGATAACCAATTTTAAATATTTTCACGGACACATCGAATTCAAAGTTCGCGCATGCGTCACAATAGTTTAGAAATATTAAATATAAATAATAAGTTATTAACTTATAAGTACGTTGTTCTGCAGAAAACAGAAGTCGCGATCAACATGATTTTTCATTTTTTCTAGTCTTGGTTCTAACAAAATATTTAAATAATAAATTTAAAAATATTGATGAGAATGTATAAAATATTTTGGCCTATGTTTTTGATTAATAAGTTTTTTTTAGCATTTTTGTTTAGCAAATAACAAACTACGTTTATATACAGTGCTAAACTGGCCATATAACATGATGTGTAAAATATATCCGGGCCTTTCAAAACGACAAAACTTTTCAAATTCGCGGGCCTTATCACGTAAGACTTTTTTCTTGCTCTCTCACACACTGGGACTTTTAGTCAAAAGTTTTATATAACACGTAAGACCTTTTTTTTGGTTTCACATACACTTGGGCTTTTTGGGTGCTATTTCATTTCATTTATTCATAATACTTATAAATTATAAACAATGAATTAATCAAAAACAATAATAATGTGTGCAAAACTTATCAATTTGCTGACATTGCTGTCCAATTAAATAATTTGATATTAATTGATGATTTTAGAATTATATAATATTTGAAAATATGAACATTGAACATTTATACATTGATTAAAATTGACTATATATCATACACATAACACAATAAGTTGATGGGATATTGGTACAAATATTATTGAGAATAAATACATTGATGCCAGTCCAGCACTATTTATTAGGATGGATCGAATTTCTCAGAACTGCCGGTACCCTCATTTTTTGAGTAGCATTTGGTCTTCTGAGTAACGTGTATAAATGATTTTGAAAATAACTTAAATTTCGATATGCTTGCGGAGGCTCTTGAAGTTGTCAAAATTGCAATATCTGGTCCTATTTAAAGCACCATAATTTGGTTTCGTTATAAGTAATTGTATTTGTGTATTCTCCAGCAGTTAGAGCAAGTCAATGCCTCTCAAATAATATA
>JAABKK020034762.1:0-14648 GCA_011634745.2 Catotricha subobsoleta
CTGATTAACGTGTTAAAAGGATTTTGAAAATAAATGAGATCTTCCATGTGCTGTAAGCCGCTGAAGTTGTGAAAATCGCAATATTTGACCGTATTTGAGGCATTGTATCTCTGTACCGTTACAAATAATTATGTATCTGATTTATTATGTAGATAGCGTTGGGGAATGGCTTTCAAATAGTTAATGAACCATTCGTAGTTTACTGCTAGATTCGTAGTTATCTTGTTTTGAATTTCACCAAAAAAACCATTTTTCAAAATCGGATAACTACGAATCTAGCAGTGAACTACGAATGGCCAATATATTATTTGAAAGTCATTGCCCTACGCTATTTGCATAATAAAACAGATACACACAAATTGTGTTAAACGTACATGTGTTTATCAAATATGTTTCTGGTATATAATTTCGAACATTTTAAAAATATAATCTTCTGAAATGAAATTCTTATAGTATCGGTTTAGAGCATTGAAAATTCGCATAAAATCGTTGTATTTTTTACAGAAGCTAATGTGTTAGTGTCTATTAGCAGTCGTTAATTCTGTGAAAACACTAAAACCTTCGAATAATTTAGTTAAGTTTTGTTTAGTACGAACTGTCAACTAGAATAATTTCTGTTAAAATTAAAAAATACAACGTATACAAGAAAAATTGGCAGATTTTTTTTTTTAATTTAACTTTTCTTTCGGTTTCTGTTGTAAAATCCGTTGTATTGGCATTATTTCGCCGTTGTATTTTATCACGTCGGTGTGAGGTCATCTAAACGATTTAAACTAATAAGATGCTTGGATTTTTATACAACGATTTTTACAACTCCATTTTACAATGCTCTTAACCTACACTTTATATGTTGTGTAATATCTTACTTATTTATGTTTCACTTTATTTGTCGACTAGGGATAATAGATGGCATACAGAACCGCAATGACTAAACAAAATATTTTAGAAAATAATTCAGTTTAATCATTTTAATTGAAATTTATGTATCTACTAAACATTGTACTAAACGTTGTGATTGCTTGAATATGAAATTTTTATCTGGATATTTCCAATTAGCTTGAAAATATATTAACGAAAAGACATACTCACACGACATGAACTTCATATAAAATGTTTTCAATTTCTGATAAAAAGTCAAAAATAATAATTTCACCTATGTTTTACGCTAAGTTCTATCACACACAGATCGATCGACCGATCTATATATATAGATATTTCTATGGGCCACTTTAGTTTTAGTACATTCCAACACGTTCGAAAATGCAGCGAAAAACACCATCAAAATAATTATATATATTTCCAAAAATTATTTCAGTTCAGCGATGCTCTCGCAATGGATTCGCCCCATTGAATGAAAGAAAAAAAATTATATATATATGGAATATTAATAGTGTGTGCGTGTGTCATGTCTGCGGTCGTCGTCTGGGCTGGTTTAACGCAATCAAAAAATTTGTCTATTTTTTTTTCCATAAATTTACCATTAAATTAATTTCAAAGTGTAATAAATCAACCGTTTTGTTAAATAGTTTTAATTAATGATGTTTTCGATTGTTTCGCTTGTGAAAATATAAAGAAAATTCTGTGTTTTTTTCGCGTGTGTGTGTAATTGCAATATCGCTCATCTACAAAAAAAAAAAAAAATTAAAAAAAAAAGTACGAAAAGAAACAGCAGCATAAGTCAGCGACGTGTAGGCGTAGCTCTATCGCAAATTTCATGACAAGCGAATTCGGTGCGCAATGGGAATTTTTTTAAATGCGCTTGCGCGAACATAATGTCACTAAAGAGGCAATCATAAATTCCTTTTTTTTTGGTTAGCTACACATAAATGTAGTTTATATGTCAAATTAATTTCATTGAATGGAAAAAAAAATTCATTTAAAACAACAAGAAAAAATACTACGTTTATTGAAAACAATATGGAACCGTGTTTTTTTTGTAACAACTTTAATTTTTTTGGTCGTCCCATCTGTATATGCGAGACCACACAATTTTGATAACCTATATATTGAATCATCGTTATAGCAAACATTCTATTTTAAAACATGTATTGCTATCGTGATTTATTGAATCAATGAAACAAATACTTTATTTTTAATAATCATTTCTATAAATTATCTACTTCAGATAAAATATATTTCGAGTCAATTTAAATCATAATGATTTTTTTTTCTACTTTGCTCTTTGCCGTAAGGCCTTAAAATAAAAATATACAAAATAAACACCTGCTATTTTTTGTTTTTTTTGCATAGCAGCATCTTTTATTTACAAATAAAATAAATATCTAAAGATGAGAACACAGTAGCAAGTCTATATTGCTCAATATTCAACAATATTATTGTCTAATATCTACTGACTATGGCTCGCGATGATAATAATGTTAATAGAATATAAAAAGATATGTTTTCGACAATAAACTTGTTGATTTCGACAAAAAACAAAAAAGAACTTGCTAGTCGTCGTTGAATTGGCACTGGCATTTAGGTGCTATCTGCAAATGGTTACGTTTATGCCCGCACATTTAAACAACTTTAAATGACTATCTATTATTCTCTCTCCTGTGTTAGTGAGTGAGATAGCTACAGTGCTTTAAACCAACTTAAAAGTGCGCGCATAAACTTAGCCAATGTCACAAATGGCATTAGGTGGTTCAAAAGCATAAGCATAAGATACAGATAGTATCTATAATGCCAGATCAATGACGTAGTGTAATTTGCAGCTTAACAATGAATGATAAAAACATCAAACTCCAATGACCGAACTGAATGTCAAAAATTTCTTAAATATCATACTCATACATAATTAGTGAATTTCGCATATCAAAACGAAACATGTCAACAACACAAGGAATTTTAGTACGAGAATTTGCTGTAACAGAGATGAATGTATATAAAAAAAATCAAAAGTTAAAAGTGAAATGACATTTACGAAATTTTATAAAATTTAATTCGGTCTTTGTAGTTTGAGTTAAGGTATACTTATTATACTATGCAATGACAATCGTATAACCCGTGAAACATTTTGGTCTGTGATGTTCACGACGTGATCATTGCCTTGAATGGTGTTTGTGTGAACAACTTGTGAATAGCTTGTATTCATTTCAAACTGTTCTCAATGAGATGGTACACATCGCAACATAATGCAAAATGGACATAAAACACCGTTCACGGTGATGGATCGGCATGAACATCACACACACACACACCAAAATGTTTCACGGGTACGCCGTTATGATCGTATACGATATAAATATGTTATTGCTCTTGTGGACAACGTTGCTACAATGACAATCGTCTTATTATGTCTTCACGATCATAACAATGGATGGATATTGGCTCTTCTAGCAACGTTGTCAGAAGAGCAATAATACCATACATCGTTTTGTTTGAAACGACCATAGACGCGATATTGTCATTGTAGAAGTACCTTTAAACAAAATCACAAAAACCATTTTCATTTGCATTTATATTAAAAAAACAGCAAGTCTTATCAATACTTGTTAAATGTCTATATTGATGTAAACCATACTAAGCAACAGGGCAGGGCGAATATGCAGTATAAACCATCTGTTTTTTTTTTCTGTGTTTTTGACATTAGTGGTGCGAGAGATTTTTCATGAAATTTGCGAGATAGAGTTTTTGTAACATAGTTTAATACTTTTTTTTGAAAAAGAAAAATCATAAGTTTTTTTTTTCTCTGCACATTGACGTACGGATTGAATAATATTTTTTTTTTATGTATTTATTTATTTATATTTTTTTTTTTTTCTGTGTTTAAGTTAAGCCAAAAGTCGAAAAAGCAAACAACAAAAAATTAATTAATTACAACAAGAAAAAGTTATATAATTTCTATTAAAACAAAAAAAAGTTATTAATTAAAGCAAAATATTTACAATAAAAATAAGGAAAAAATGCAAGCGATTAAATGTGTTGTTGTTGGTGATGGGTAAGTACACACAGTGGATGATTTTCAATTGAATAGATTTTCTATGTACTTATATCTGATTAATCAAAAAAGAAAAAATAATAATAATAATAATAATTTTGTGGTAAATTTGTTGTTCCGTTTGTTTTAAATTGAAAAACTCTCCGTCACTCTTCCATAGCCCCGCACAACACCACACACACACCACACCACTCGTCACACATATAATTTTTTTTTTAATAAGATCTCTGATATTATAATAAGTAGAATAGAAGTACAATTTGTATAAAATATGCGGGATGGACGGCAACATTATATATTATTTGAGTGGTGTTTCCATTTGTTTCGAAGCCATTAATAAAATATTTATATACAAATTATTATTTTTTTTTGTGTTCTCTATAGTTATAATTTTTAATGTTATGCTTGTGCCACATTTTGTTTTTTTTTGTTTTTTACTACCATATTTGTTAAAAACTGTGTACCGATGCACGGATTCATAAAACTTGCATTTTTGTGTAGTGGTATTGGTTTGTGGGGTCTCTCTGTTGGCTGGCTTGTCTGTTGAATTTTTTTTTTTTTTTCATTTATTTTATTTATACTTATTTATTTTCTCATTTTGTACAAATTAATAATGCATATACTTTATGTGTTAATGTGTGTATGGGCGAATGAATTTTGTATATGAATGAATTCGGGGTATATAAATGCGGTGTGCGGACCCAATTCCCCTCCCCATCCATCATAAACAATTTTTATGTTACGTCTATATAGAAAACATTTTCTGATAAGATATTAATTTGGTTGATTAATAATTTGTTTCATTGTTGGCGATAAATATTTTAAATGCGATAACTTTTATTTGTTATCGTCGTCATTTTAATTTCAATTTACTCTTTTTTTTTCTTTTTTTTCTTCATTTCTTTAGAGTTCGTTTTATATTTTTGTTTTTTTTTTTTAATTTCGTTTGCTTTGAATGCGCTTATTTAAAAGCGAAATCCATATGATTGAATATCTATTTTACTGAAATGTGCCGATAAGTTATTTTGTGGTGATAAAATCGAAATCGCGTTGAGACAGAAAATTGTTAAAAAAAAAATTAAAAATCTAAAATTAAATATATTGGTTTTCATTCTTATACATATTTTTCTATTTTATATTCTTTTTTCCCGTCAACTGAATCTTTATTCGAATTTTTCTAGGTAGGTATATGAAAATATAAATAATATCAACACTGCGGTGCTGGTGTACCAACATTTCAAGTGGGCGCACACTGTTCAAGGCCCTTTTCTTATATATTTATTCTCTATGCGTTTCACATAAACATTAATTTTAACTTGCCTGTTAAAACATAAGTATTTTTTTCATATTTTTTTTTGTGATTTTAAAGTCATTGACAGACGAACGATGATATTTAATTCGGAAATTACAACTTAGAAATAAATAAAGATGACAAAATTATTATTAATTTAATCGCATTTATATAAGTAGTTTTGTGATGTGAGTTGAAAATCAGATGCATTAGTTTTTGTTTTGTTCTTTTATTCTGTCTTACTTTAGTGGCATTTGTCTATTATCCCATATAAGTATATACTTGCATGTAAACATTTTAGTCTCAATCATCATAATCATGCATTTATTTATATTCGCAAGCTCACTCGCATTAATTAAGAAATGTAACATAAGCATTTCCAGATTATTATTGTGAATTTGCGTTTCTATTTATGAGATAACGATCATAATGTAATTTAATACATAGTTCAGATATGAGGCGATAATCAATTGAATTTTGTTTTTTTTTTTAACGAAGCAAGATTTTTCTATTTTGTTGTTATTTCGTTTCTGGAATTGATTGAAAATTGATATTATCATTGTTGCAGTTGGGGTACAGTACAGAGTTCGCGTTATCGTTGATCTATGGAATGATCTTCAAATATATCAGATTGTACGATCTTGATCAAATTGTTTTTTAATAATAATTAATTTGATTTATTTTGTGTAAATCATTTAAGCAATTTTAATAATTATTATTCATTTCAAGTTAATATAAAAGAAACATATTTATTTTTAATGCCCACTTTTGTTTAAATGCCTTTTAATCTAAAAACGATTTACCAGATTGTGATCTATGGTAGCTTTTTGTAGACAAATCTGATGTAAGATCTTAAAACCAAACTTTCAGTTCCAGATCATGATCTAGAACAATTTTTTTTTGTAGGCGATGATCTTAAATTTTAAAAGCGATCCACCGATTGTGATCTAGATCAACTTTTTGTGGATGATCTGATTTCAGATGTTTTTAACCAATCGAGATCTAGATCAGTTTTTTTTTTATAGACGATCTGTTCATAAATCTTAAAAACAATCTAAAAACCGTGACTTCAACAAACATTTTGTAAGCGATCTGATCTTAAATCAGATCATTATTAGGCAGTTAGGGGAAATGGTGTGAACATAAGCGTAGACGTTAAGTATCAAATTTCATTAAAAAACATGGTAATTCGAGGAAAATAAGCGAAGTTTCACCATAAAAAGTTTGTAAATTACGTTAGTTATATTTAACGCGATCTTATGGTCAAACTTCGCTTATTTTATGTCGATGTTTATTATGTTTTTGAAACTTCTATACGTTCACACCAACGTCTACGTTTACGTTCATTAGGATAGGGTGGGCCAAAAATTTTTGAAACCGTTTCGAAACCCTTTTGGAACAGTTTTAGAAACGATTTCTGAAACCTTTTTTGAAACCGTTTCTGAAACCGTTTCGAAACCATTTTAAAACCTTTTTTGAAAAAAATTTAAATATAACCTCTACTAAATATGAAACGGTTTCGAAACGGTTTCAAAAACCGTTTCTGAAACGTTTTCAAAAACCGTTTCTGAAACGGTTTCAAAAAGTTTTGGACCACCCTAACGTTCATACTATTTGCCCTAACTGTTTATTATCATCTATTGATCTTAGGGAAGTATGTATGCAGTTCATCAATAGAATTGATCTGTGCCCAATAAACTCATCATAATACAATTTCCACATATACGTACTGTGTACGAAATATAAAATAAAATAATATTTTACATTTTTTTTTTGCACAAGGAAATGAATGCCAAACAATTGTGCACGAATCCATTTCAATAATGTAAATGTAATTAATTATTTTATAATCGTGTAGCGTCAGAATTTGATCAAAATGTCAAATATATAAAATATATATGTATCAGAATATATTGTTGTTTGTCTGTCGCTGCCTTAATTAATAACATCTAGATTAAAATGATACATTTATTTAACCATTCGTTTGTTTTAAATGACGACAAATATATGGCATAGGGCACTCACTCACTATATATGATCTCAAGGTCAATTCACTAAGTATTGAGTTAAATTAAATATAACTAACATTTTTAACTCTTATTATTATTATTATTATTTTTTTCTTTTTTTGTATTTGGTGAGATTTTTTCAAATACTTTTTGAAAACAATTTCAATTTCGATTTTGTTTATTTGAATTTTGTTTAAATTTATGAAACTAATTTTAATTTTTTGTTTTTTTTTTTTTTTCTTGGTTCTATTAATATTTCAGTGCTGTGGGTAAAACATGTCTTTTAATCAGTTACACAACAAATGCCTTTCCTGGTGAATACATACCAACGGTGTAAGTATACATATTTAAAATTATATATATGAATATTGAAATAAATTGTTCTAAAACGGAATAAACTTAAATTGGCTGTGTAGCGACACTTTAATCAGCTGGTTGTTGTTTTTTTTTAAATTTTTATTATTACATTGTAAATTTTTCGGAAACAATTTACCAATTTTTAAATGCACATAATTTAAAAAAAAAAAACCACAAAAATAATTTACTTATTTTTATTTTCTTTTCAATTTGTTTTGCACAGATTCGATAATTATTCAGCAAATGTTATGGTCGATGGAAAACCAATAAATTTAGGTTTGTGTTGATTATTCTAAAAAAAAAAATTATTACTTTTTTCGTGATTTTAAATTTTTTAAAAAAATAATCTGGTTTTTATTCAAAACAGGTTTATGGGATACAGCTGGACAAGAAGATTATGATCGTTTGCGTCCATTATCTTATCCACAAACGGATGTATTTTTAATTTGTTTTTCACTTGTTAATCCAGCATCATTTGAAAATGTTCGCGCAAAGGTAATGTGGATCAACATTTTACATTCATTCATTCATTTTTTTTTTAATTTTTTTCTAGAATAAACGATAGTTCGGTATTAACATCATGATAATGCATAATCTAATGATCAATTATTTGTTCAATGTTTTAAGAGAGATAAAATTGGAACATAGATTATTTGGATTTATCCTAATTTTGTTATAGAAAATTCTTACCTTTACAATGCACAGCAAACAATGTAACCGGGAAACTTTTCGGGTCGGTAATGTTCACGTGATCACCGGTTTAAACGGGCTTTGTGTCGCTTTTGTGTGACATATTGCTATCCACGCATTGAGTATGACTTATGTTCAATGTTTATCTCAATCTGTTCTCAATGAGCACAAATGTAACATATCGCAAAAAACTGGACACAATCACCGTTCGTGACGATGATCACCTTGAACATCACAGACCAAAATCTTTTATGGGATGTATTTCAATTTACTGACAACCGTGTATTGGTTGAGGTCTTAGAATATATTCATTGGCGGGTTAACATATCATTATATCATTATTAAATGTAAATACCTCAAAAAAAAATGAAATCTAATGAAGCTTGTGTGAACTAATATGAATTAATATTCGTTGCAATTTTCGTTCCACTTGAATTACTCATTCCAAACATTCTCTAATTCAAATTCAAATATTGATGTAAAAGAACAAATTTACATTCGTATGAGTCACCAAAATTCAAATAACTTTTTTTTTTAATAGTTACTTAATCGTTCAGAAAATAATACAAATATTCTTTAAGCATTGTTAGAATTTGTAATCAAAATTACTGAGAAATATCAAAATGATTTATTTCCTATAAATTATTACAATTTATTAATTGAGATACATTTTTATTCATTGTTATTTTTTTGTTTGTTTTTATTTATAGTGGTATCCAGAGGTACGTCATCATTGTCCCAGCACACCAATTATACTTGTTGGCACAAAATTGGATTTAAGAGATGATAAAACAACAATAGAAAAATTACGTGATAAGAAATTAGCACCAATCACTTATCCGCAAGTAAGTTTTTAGAAATGTATAGAGTTTTGTTTTTCGATTTTGTGTTTCATATACAATGAATTCGATCGATGTGTTGCCATTGTTGCATAACTGTGATTTTTTTCTTGATGGATTAGCATCAAGTAACCTTGGTTCTCAATTGGAAAATACAAATGTGTTAATTTCTATTTATATGGTAGAAAACTATTATCGAATTGCTGGAATACAATAAATATAACGAAATGATATATTGTTCAAAAATTCGATAAGATAAGAGATATTCAAATCAATTGAGATAAATTTTATTTACACTGTTAATTTCTCTGTTGCAATTCAATTTCTTTAATAGACAGTAGTTTATGTGCAAACGACATGAGCTAAATTCCGTAAGCCTGATTTTATCGAGTTTGCGATTAACCATTCTATACGTTTCCGTGGATGTAAAAAGAAGCTATATATGGATGGAGGCTTACGGAAATTAACGTACATAGATTACCTAAACTGCTTACTGAGTCTGTTGATGTCATTATCATTATCTACTAGCATACCTTCTGCACATAATGTAACCGAACAAATCTTTTCAAATTTCTACAAACTGAATTATTTATTCTAAATATTATGTTCATGATCAGTAATCCTATTCTAGTGGAATTTAGGTATACTATTTGCATACCATGGAATGTCGTGTTTACTTTTTGTATAACTATACCTTCAAAGGCATTCTTTTTTTTGTTTGAAAAACATATATATAATATTTTATATACCTTGCAAGGTATATTTATAATATATAGCTTGTAAGGCAGTCTTGAGTAAGATACTTTTTTCAAAATCCCTGAGATACTTTTTATTTTGAGGGTTGTACGGGAAAGTAAGCAGTTAAGCAAGTAGTTCAAGTACTAAAATGTTCTTCGGACGTCTACCTTTAAATTTGATGTACTCCACGTTTCTCCATTCTCCCTCTTGTATGCTTTTTCAAACAAAATCGAAAGTATCTTAACTTCAAAGTATCTCAGATACTTTTTTACTTAAGATAATTTTGTGTTTGTTTAAAAAAGTATAGACGAAAAGAAATAGGGAAAGATGGGTTACATTAAATTAAAAGGCAAAGATCAAAACAGTATTTTAGTACAGGAACTATATTTTTCTCTTCTCATTTGTTCTTACAATTTACAAAATAGAAAGTATCTTAATGTTTTTAAAAAAATTATCTTTTACCAAGTCTGCTTGTAAGGTATATGAAGTATGATCAGCAATACTTGTGCAATACATTATTTAATAATCATACATTTATAAAATTTAATATCATAATTTTGCGGTAGTTACTTAAATTGCAAAAACTATTAGCCCGATCCATAAATCAATAAAAAAAATTAAGTTAACCAATTTATTCAAACCAAAATAATAAAAAAAAAAATACTTATTAAACAATTATTTTCTACATTTTAGGGTTTGGCAATGGCTAAAGAAATCGGTGCCGTTAAATATTTGGAATGTTCGGCATTAACTCAAAAAGGTTTAAAAACAGTGTTTGACGAAGCCATACGAGCAGTATTGTGCCCCGTTCTACAAGCAAAACCAAAACGTAAATGTACACTACTTTAAACACACGCGGGTGGATACACACAAATATCAATATATACAAAACAAACAAAAAAAAAAAAAATTATAAAAAATCATTTAAAAATAATAACATCAACAAAACAAAAACAAAAAAAATAAATAAATATAAAATACTACTGCCGCCTATATTTACCATCATCTTCTTATAATGCTCATGCATTTACTAAAAAAAAAAAAAAACACACACACACACAAAAAACAAAAAACAAAAAAACAACAACAGGAAATAAAATGAACCGCCAGAGTCACTACAAAATAAAAAGAATGAAAAATTAAATATATCGCGCGCAAAATAAGCTAGCTACACACACACAGACACCACCCACTAAACCAATAATTAATTGAATCATCATTTAAACAATGAGTCAAAGTAGCGCACCATTTTATAGCCGCCCAACAATTATCCAGCATTATCAGCAAGCGGGTCTTCTGCTCCACTCCCTCTCCCCTGTCGCCTACACATAAAATCCACACAAAATTTAATATACATTTTTATTCTTTCTCTTTGTTTTTTGTTTGCTGTTGAATCAATTTCAATATTTCATCTCTCTAAATGTGTAGTAACGGAAAAAAAAATGAGTGTTGTGAAGATGGAAACAACCAGAATTGTGTATAAATTTAAAACTAAAAACAAAAACAGGATTTTAAAACAAAAATTAGAAATATTGTGGTTTATACACACAAAAGTCGGAATAAATTTCTGTGTTGTTAACACTATTTTAAATTTAAATTAAAAGCAAAAAAAAATCTTATATATATAACAAAAAAAAAATATTAATAAAAAAAAATATGTTGTTGTAATTAAAACATAATCAAATTTATTATTTTCTTCTTTTTTTTTTTACTATTATTATTAATTAATTATTATATTTTTTGTTTTCATTTTTTTTTATTTTTAAATTAAATTAATTTAAATTAAATCAAATATTATTATTATTAAAAAAAAAATATTTAAATTATTGTGTTGTTAATTGTTTTACGTTCTGTTTACGAATTACAACAAAATAACCGATTTATAATTTCTGAAAAAATTTCTTTTCTTTTTTTCTTTTTTTGGTTCATGTTGGATTCGGTTGATTATTGTGATTGCGTGTTTTCATGGCCCGATCATAGTAATATAATATAATAATATGCAATGTCCTAATAATGCATTGAAGTGAAATGGAGTGGGAAGCAAAACAGACAAACGCAATATTGTAATTTAGTTTTGTTTTTATTTTAAATGTTGTAAGTCTTTGTATGTTGATGGGCACACGAATCTCATTCAACAACATACAACAACAAACAAAATCTGTGAGACTGTTTCACGATGTGTAATGAACGCGGAACCAAAAAACTATTTGATTGGATCTGGTTAATTGGAATTGGTGGAACCAGAAGAGGTGCGGCCAGTACCTAGTTGATCCATCGTTTAAATGTCTGTGAAAATATTCGCTTTTCAAATCGGAGTGAAAATTAATGCGCAGTTAATCTCTGGTTCCCACAGCTATTGACTTATCCAGTAAGTTTTGTGGGTTTCGTATACACATTACACATTTTGTCATGGACGCGCGACGGGCCCTGTTTCAGTTTTTGTAATGGGAAACGTGTACTAGCTAAATTGTTAATCGTAATCGAGTTTATTAGTTCACAAAAAATCATGGGAAGGCCACTAACAAATGCAATCACACATCAATCCACCCAATCATAAATAACATTTAACATGATTTTTTAAAAGCACACAAAAATCATCAAAAAAGAAAAAAACCCCAAAAAAAAAAAAGAAACAGATATCTTTATAGAAAAATGTTTTCAAAAAGAAATGATTTGAGAAGGAGATAAATTAAAAAGAAAAGAAAAATAATAAAAAAAAAAAACGTTAAATCAAACGAAAATCTAAACATATTAGTTTCAAATGAAAAAGAGAATTAAACAAAAGCAACCAAAAAAAAAAAAGAAAAAGAAAAATAAAAGCTTGTTTAAATTCTTAAATCAATTTAAAAAAAAAAAAAAATTGTTGTTTTAAGCTTTATTAAATATCAAGAATGATAAACTACGTAAATAAACAAAATAAAAAATAAATAAAAAATAATTTAAAATTGATGTAATTGTAAAAAGTGAGTCGACTGCACGATGAGAAAAGCGATTGTCGTGCAGCGAACTTATTAAATATATAATTGTAACATCCTGCAGAATAGCGTCGTCGTCGTCCTCGTCCCCCCAAAATCAATGGTGGTCGATTTTTTTTTTTTCGTTTTTTTGTTGTTTTTATCAATTTTTCGTTGTTTGTTTTCTTTTTTTTTTTTTGTATTCTGCTGATAGAATATCGAATTATTTACATAAATAAATAAACAGTAAGAATTTGTAAATCATGAATGATGCGAGAGATATTTTATTTTTCGTTTTTCACTTTTCTTTTTCGTAATTGGCTTGTTTTGCATGTTTGTTGTTTTTTTTTTTCAAATAGAGTTTACTAAAACAATAAAAAAAAAATACTTGCTACCATTTTTGCCACACAAATAATTGTCATAGCAGTCGTTGCGACCAACTTGTAATTTACAAACGACAACAAACGACAAACACTTTGTGTAAAAAAAAAAAACTGAAAATAATACTAAAATTATTTGTTTTCTGAATGATTTGTAAAAATAAATAAATAAACCAATAACATTTATAACCGCGAAATATTTATAAAACAATCATAAGTAAAAAAAATATGAATTGAAAATAAATGTTGTAACTATTTAATTATAATTGTATTAAAATGAAAATTTTTATCAAACTAATATTTCAGCGCATAATTTTACGTGTTATCAAAATGAACAAAAATTGAGTTCGTTTGAAAAGTGGGTCAAATCTAAGATTGTTTTCTTCTTTTTCTAAAGTAATAGGCGGCGCATTAGTTTTTTATTATTTCTATTGATGTGTTTATCTATTTGAATGTGTGTTCACTGTTCATTGAGTATTTAGTAACGACACTTAACCAATGTGACCAAACAAAATAATTTGTTACCGTATTCATAGCATTATAAATGAATTCGAGGTATATTTTTGAACCAACATACCCTAAATATACCTCAATGTGGTATGCATTTGACCTTAAACGGATATTTATAGGCTAGAACGCGACCAAAATATACCTGGGAATTCCTTGCATGTTATGAATGTCATACTTAGAGGTGAATTGGCCAAATTTGAGAACCCATATCTTCTAAATGAGTTCTTTTATCAAAATGAAAAAAAAAAAAGATTTAGTTTACTGTCTGGTGACTGGCTACAAAAATTTTGTTCAGAAACTATTCGAAATGTACGAAAATTTCGCATTGAACACTGGTTTTGTGCACAATCGTAAGACATCATCTGCTAAAACTAAAAGTGTGGTTAACTGTTTTGATAAAAGAATTCGTTTAAAAGTTACCGCATAATCATCGATAGCTGATCATTATTCTCATCCGGTATGAAAATAATTTATTTTTCACTATGATTAGTGGCATCGAGATGATGAGAGTAAATAAGGAGTCAATTTCATTATTTTCATCTTTCAGTAAACGGTAGAATTGCGCAAAATAAGATTTTTATTATAAATTAAAAACTATAGCTCCTTGCAGTACGATATCCGTATTTACGCAGAGGAGTTCTCTTCTATTGTTCAATTAGCGACCAAGGGATTATTTATCCCAACCCCCCACCCCCTTAAGGCAATCGAAGGTTTCTTCCTCTCTCCCACTGCGTCTCTATTTAAAAAACAACAACTTCAGTAGACAAATTTACCAAAAAAAAAAAAAAAACAATTTTAGATTTACCTCTGGAAAGAGTCAGAAATTATATAGAATAACTACGAAATATGCAGGGTTCAATAAAATCATTGATTTTTTTAAAAAAATCAAAAAAATCGGATTTTTTTGATTTAAATCAGATTTTTTTGATTTAAATCA
>JAABKK020034784.1:0-14645 GCA_011634745.2 Catotricha subobsoleta
ATTCAGACGCCATTTTGACCTATTTGGAGATGGAATTTCAATAAACTTTGTTCCACATGCCATTAGGCAATTTAAATGTTTATCCAAAGGTGGAGTCTGTAGGTGCCACCGTTCCAAAGATATTGAAGCTTTCTTGAAAAAGGCATTTTCCAAGATAGCCGCTAAAGCTCCACTCGGATTTTTTCGGATTTCGAGTATGTAATTCTACTCATTGAATACTACTTATAGTGAAAATTTAAGCTTGTTATCTGAATATTCCACCTAGAAACAATTAGTGACTACACTAAAATATGTCTTTTAATTAATCAAAACACATACAATTTAAAAATGATATTATTTTAATACTTATAATTTTATTGCAATTTACAAAAATTTAATCATTTTCTCTATTTAATGTTAAAATACATTTTTATACCTAATAATATTTTTGTATACACAGTAATTCGCATTTAAATAAATATTAATCGAATATACTTTTATATACTATTTTTTATTAATTTTGATAATTTTGTACACACTTATTTTTATCAACAATTAAAAACGAAAAAAAAAAATGGTTTCCTTTTTGTCAATTAAATTACTTAATCATGATACTTATATTAAATTGCATTAAATATTATTTCTCTTAAAGGAAAATATTGTAGATCCAGTCTTGAAACGAACCCTCTCGGTCTGTGACGAAAGATTAATATAATTTATGTGACATCTCAAACAAATATTAATTAGGCTTAGTAATAAATAATTAAGCAAGCACGTACCTATTAGCTTACAGTCAATTTTTGAAGCATGATTTTTCTTCATTTAAAAAAATATTGTTGAAAAAATCAAGTATGTACTTATTGGTTTCGAAATTTTAGAAAAATTTCCTTTTTTTTTCTTCACAAAAGTCGTGTGTACCAATCCATTGGAAGTTTGTTTTTTTTTTTACATTTACAAATAAAAATCAAATGACTATATAGTTTTAAATTAAAAAGATGAAATAATTTGTAATGAAATTAAATTTTCTATAAAAGTCCATTCAATCTTTGCTACAAATTTAATTGCTGACCACGAACTAAGATTTTTTCAAATCACAAGTTCTCCCTTTTTATGTATCGATACCTAATTCAGCAGTTGTCATCTCATTCGAAAAGAATTTGGTTTCAAGACAATTTATAATTATTTTCCAAAAATTCAATATAAATCTTTCATCATAAGACTTCAATGCTATAGCGTTAAATTGCACTGAGAAATTCGTTTAAATAATATATTAGAAATTAATATTGTTTTAGTTAAGAACGAGTCATTGTAATATTATATGAAGACAGTACAGAATTAAATTTGCAGAGGTAATACAAAATTTACTTTTAATACTTCATGCATTTAAAGAAATAACATTAAAATAATATTGGAATATGCATTTTAAAAATTATATTAATATCTAAGTACCTTTTCGACGTACATTACTACATAATAATAATCTATAAAATACTTTGCGTGATACATTTCTCAAAATATTAAAAATATTTATAACTAAAATGAAAAGGTGTTTAAGGGATGGATAATGTTTTATGAGACAAATAAAAAAGATTAAAATTAAAATTGCTATTGCATATTAAAATATTCATAAAATTTGATTTCATGTCTGTATGCGTCTATATACTTAAATAATAACTTATAAATAATTTACATTAATACACGAAGATTAAAAATAATAGAATATCTATAAGCAGTCGGTAAATGTTATTGTGTTTGGTTCAACAGTTCAATAAGTTTCAAATTCGACTATTCGCATAATGATTTGTTTATACATCGAAAATGGATCGAAAAATATCCTTGGTAAAAGCATTTCGGAAAAAAAATGTATCCTATAGAGTTTGCGAAAAATTGGTTTTCTGAAATTTAGATAATTCTGTCGAAAATTTTGTAAGCCGATCATTACACATGTTTCATTGAATTTGGTAGATCAATAATAATAAACTTATTCGCGTCATTTTGAAAACACTTGTCGTGACTAATAATTAAATTATCCATTTGAAATTAACGAAAAGGTCAATGCTTTAATATTATTTAATTACAGTTTATGCAGTATGACTGCTAGTTAAAGAGAGCTCGATAACTGAAAAATCGTATGGTAAAACTATATAATATCCAATATGCTAACAAAGACTAAAAATATATGTATATAAAAAATATATATATAATCTCTGATAAGATCTTCACTATATTTTGCATTAGAAAAAAAGAAAAATAATTACAAGTCACGCACGATTCATATTTGAAAATATATAGGTATATATATCTTATTTTATCGAATTGTCTATCGTCTATGTAAACGGTTTATCGTTTGTTGTATCACACATACAAATTGAGTGATATTTTACTTCTTTGTGTATTAGTTTTTAGAATACAACTATAACTGGCATATAATAATAAAAAAAACAGCGTTTTCGTTTTAAATAATATTTAAATTAAAAATAGGCAATTGTTGTATTAAAATCACAGATATTTACAGAAAATCAGTAATAATCGCATTTTTGAAATATAGCAAATTATCAATTAGTGATTGTAAATTATACCGTGTTAATTTTCAGTAAGTAATTTAAATTAAAAATTCCTCAAATTTTAAATTATTATTTTTTTTTTTTTATAATTTGTGGTATTCTTTTAATTATCGTTAACCTTATTTATTAGCTGATAAGATTAAAATTAATTATAAATAATTAATATGAATAAAAAATTACATTATTATTTGAAAACCAAAATGATAATTATAATTTTTTATTTAATTTACACTGTAATTTATAGCGTAAATTAAGACCATTTGAAAATTTGGTAATTTTGATTTTCTTCTATCGCATGAAAATTACGTTAATGTTTTTAAAATACGTTCCATCGTTACATTAATATTCTAACATTTTGTTTCAGTTCCGTGAATAATCCAAAAACTTTATCTTCTTTTTTTTATAATTTATTTAAATATACAATTTATTTGTAAATATGTAATTATTTTCTAATATGTGCCAATTTATTTCTGCTATATCAAATTTTATTTATAATATGTGATTAAACGAAAACGCTTATTATTATTATTATTATATTTTCACAATATGAATGACCCGAAACATTGTATTGCATTAGTCATGCTCATTATTTAATTTAATATGTGTGATGTAGGTGTGGCAATAAATTAACATTTAATTCTCTTTCATTAAATTTTAAATATAAATAACCATATAGATATGAATTTAATATAAATTTCAGTTCAGACACTGGTCTAGGTGACAAATCAAGTTTAAATCGTCTACTAGAATCAATCAATCAAATGTAAAATGTAAACTTAACATATTTATAAGTTATTATGAATAGAACAATGAGAATGTATGAAAAATTTAGATTAAAATACAATAATATCTATTCCCGATTTGATCGATAAATGTTTTCTTCTTTTTTTTTATACTTATATATTAATTATAATAATATTTACATTTATTATGAAGGCACTGAACTTTTTATTGATTATTTGGCATAAAATTAAATAAAAATCAAATAAAATTTATTTAATATTAAATTCCTAAATTTTTTTTTTTTTTTATTATATTAAGATCCTAGCAATTGATGAATTTTCTTATCGTTAGCATAAATATTGATGTTATTAATACACTGGGTAGAAGGAGATGTTGATTTCCGGATCCATTATATTCATCATGTGCAGGTCTTTCGTCAGTGCCAGCTGTATGTCAATAACAAAAAAATAATTAGTTAATTTGTCTTGAAGTAAATATATGCAAAATTAAAAATCTAAATTCTTTTTTTTTTTCAAAAATTTTGTGATGCATGCATGAAATTTATAAATAATATTGCAAATCATTATTATATCAATAATTTGTGCTTTTAAGAAATAATAGATGACATTTATTTTGTATTTTGAATAACTGTTGATAAAGGTATGAATCCAAAAATTATGTGATTAAAAATAATGCCAAATACGCAATTGTACAAACACAATTAATAATGAATTACCGATAGTGAAAATATTCAAGTGAAAACTTTAAGCAACAGAACAAAACAATACAGTTTTTAAATATATTGAAGAAAAATTTGCCAGCAAATAAATTAAAATATATGTTGTTTTTTTTTATATAATTTATACTAAAAGAACTAAATGGATCTGAATAACTGTTGACAGTATTGCATTTAGAATACATTACGCTTATATTTTAAGAATAGAAACTAATTCTGAGAATTATTCCCTCAAAATCTAAGAATGACACAATTTTCTTTATTCAAATTAATAAGTTTTTAATTTCACCGTTTTTCGACAAAAAAAAAATGTATGTTAAAGGCGTTTTCTGTTTATAATGTAATATATGACAATATCATCCGAAATTTTGGTTTACCATACTATTACCACATCTTAAATTAATAATTAATTATAATTACTATCTCAATTACTTGTATAACATCTCCGTAAATGACATATTGGAATGATATATATAAAATATAGTTTGCGTAAATCAAAAAATAATTTGTAAAAAGTTTATATTTCATTTTGCTTGTGGGACAGTGGATGGGACACATTGAATAATATGAAAAGTCACTGACTATTAAAAATCAATAATAATTGATAACAATAAAGGCGATTATGTAAACAAGAGTTCTGTATTCGTACAAATATAGGAGAAAATGTGCTAATGCTTAATTAAGATTCTATTTTTATTTTTTTTAAATATTCATTCATTAATATTAAATATATTATAAATCAATTTAAATTTAACATATAATTGTTAACAGTAAATGATCACAACATATATAAAAAATTCACATGCAAATTTTACTTAATTATATTTAAAACTGTTGAATCCTTTTTTTTTTCATGTTTTAATGTATGTTAAAGTTTTGTAATTACATTCTCATCAACAGTTATCAATTATAAATAACATTTTTTTTTTTTTTTAATTTTCAAGTTAACAAAAACATAAAACATAAAACGTAAAATAGCAATTAATAATGAAATAAAAATAACACAATTTAAATATAAAATCCTGGAATTGAGCGCATAAATAATAATACTAAGACGTACATTTGTGACACGGAAGGCTGGGCTGCAATCTTCGACGGGACGGTTTTTGTATGTGTGAGCATAAAATTATATGCACAATTTAACTTCGAAGACTAAAGCCTAAAAAAAATATTGATCATGCTAATAATATAATAGCAAATAATAATAATTATAAAGAAAACCAATTTTCAAAAAAATTATAAGGTGATCATAATATTTTACTGCTACTAGTGATGTGTGTGCATATACAAACAATTTAGAGAAAAAGAATAATGTCGTGCTTTTTGGAATCATAATTTGTTAGCAAATTTAGAGCTAAATAAATTGTGTTAAGAGTAAGAATTGGTGTTTTTGATAAAGTGTAGAAATTAACTAAACTAAATAATAACATGCTAATTGCAGTACTCATTTTTTGTTTTTCTGTTTTTTTTTTTTTATAAAATTTTGATTTCGAAAGTATAAGTGATGATAATTTAAAAAAAAAATTAAAAAATTGTTTAAAATACAAAAAAAAAAAACTATTTAAAACCAAATTATGTTTGCCAATAAGTTCGACAATGGTGCGAACAAAATTAAAGTTAAAAATAATCATAAAAATATTATTTTTTTTTAACATTCGCTCAAAAGAAAAAATTGTAATGTAAATTCACTTAAAATGAAATCAATTTAAAAAATGTAAATATTTAAATATCATAAGTACTTCAATTTCAATTTAAAATTAGCTCATAATTGATAAAAATTAATAAATGTGTCTAAAATTCTAAAAGTTTCCTTTTCCAGAATTTTATGTAAATATTAATATTTGAGTGTGCTTATTTATCAGATTTGAAACCATAACAGTAAAATTGTAAAATGATAAAATTTGCATTACTTCCATGCCACTAAAACTAATTTTATGCGTTCAAATTATATATAATTTATAGTGAAATTCAATAAATATATAGTATGAAATTTTTGGTGCTAGAAATTATTTATAGATGTGAAATAATATAATATAAATTGTGTGAATATTGCTATTAAAAAAAAATTCTAATTAAGGAATTTTGATATAATTAAATTGTGTTGCAAGTATAATGTAAAATTTGTGAATTTGATATATTTGTGATACAAGAGACTAAACTAAAATTTTACGATTGTGTTTTGAATAAAAATGTGCCATTAAGATATAGATATTTCAAATAGAAAATTGTATTGTTAGCGCAAGCTTAGCAAATTAATTGTTTTTAATTATTAAAATTACTTGCAAAAAAATATTAAATTAACCAGAACCACACAATGAATTAAAAGCAAATTAGAATTAAATTACATGCATTTTCAAGCTTCCAAAAAATTTATTATTTAACAAATTAAAAATGTAAATTTTAAAATTATATTTTTAAGAATTCACACTTAAATGATGCTGGTTAGCGAAACCGACCATGGAGTTTTTTTTTTGCCAATTTGATTTTATTTTTATTATTGCTTTCGTTTTTAATAGATTTTATTTGCTGGCTTAATTGTTGGTTAGTTCAATCAATTTACTTACACATTATTTGTCGTTATTTTATTATTGTTATGTAGTTCTTCCAACAAAATCATTTCACTACTTAATTAAAACTATTAATTATTTTATTTTTTTTTTGTTTTTTGAAAATGTTAAATTTGGTATGGATAATAACAAATGAGTAATTTATGGTATATCGATTTATAAAGCAGACAGAAACACAGTTTATACCAAAATAAAATCGAAAACTTTTATGTTAGACAAAAAAATAAATATGAAATTAAAACATTTTATTAATCGTATCGTACAAAATAGTATCTGAATAAGTATATACTTTCTTTCAAATTTAAGTAGAAACTGTGTGTGTTGTCAATTGTTTAAAATTTGGGATAATTTCTAGTTAGAAAATTACGATGTTCGAGATATAATTGAACACCGTGATTGGTTGCATCTATTGCTATTCAAATTTTTAATATAAATTTTCTATAGTTAGTTTATATTTTTTTTTTTTTTAGAATGTTTATGGATTTTTCATAAGTATACCATCATAATTTTTAATTGATGGATGATATAGCATTTACTCATTGCTATTTTTTTTTTTTATCTTTATTTTAATATTGTTAATATATTATTAGTTTGTTAATTTATTTATAATTAAATGATGTTTGTTTGATAACAAGTGATATATATGTATTATTAATATTTAAAGGAAAATGTATAAAATGTTATAAATACGATTAGTTTTTCATTCTAAGCGACAAGCATAATAAGAATAGAACAGAATGTTAAATACAATTTATTGTATTTTTTTGTTATTTGTCCAATATTGATTATTGTTATGCGAATATTTTATTAAAATGCTTAAATTAATTTATGTTAGTTTACGTGTTGTGTCAATGTACTTACACAGAGAAAAACAAACGTTATAACAGTTGAAGAAAATCAAAAGTTTACGAAATAAAATTAGATAAGTATACAGAAACAAAAATATTAAGTAGTTTAATGAATATGTCAGCAGACTATAAGAAACCAGAAACGATAAAAACGTCTAGACCCAAACAACCATCAGACTGTTTAGAGAAATATAAAGAAAAATTTTAGCCATTACCACCCACAAAAATAGACTTATAAATAAAAAGAAAAAAATAAATAAAATAAAAAAAAGAACAATAATATCTTAAAATTAAAATAATTCTTTCGTATTTGTAAATTTACACAAAGATTTGTATATAAGTATAGTTCGCATGAAGAGTCCAATATAACCCGAAATTGTGAAAAACATTTATTAGAGAATAATATTACAATATTACCATTATAAGTATAGATACCTATAGAGTATGGTAGAATATTTTCATGAGAAAGCGATTGATACATAATAATATTACAGGATGTGCCAAAAATTCTTTGAGTAAACTTAAGACGAATATTCGATATTTCAAATTATTAAAATATGTTCACTGGTTTTATAAGTGAAATTAACACAACATCAATTATGAAAACAAATATATTTTCATTATATTCTATAATCAAAAAACTTTCACCTGAAAATTAAAAAAAAAACCATTTCCTTTTTGCTCATATATATATGGAAAAGAAAAACGATTCATTCATTATACTTATAAACACCCAAAAAAATATTCGTTTTCATTAAAACCTATGATTTGTTATCAGTAGAGATGAAAAATCTAACTACGTACTTTTACAATCTCATTCTTTTGGCACACCCGGCAATATAGCTTTTATTAACATATATCTGCTTTAGATATAATCTTTTAAAGTATTCGAGATTCACGAAATAAAGAGATAAAGGTTAATATAATTTCTTAATTTAACAATTTGCTGCTTTGTATTAAAATAACAAGATTACTTCGTCTATTTGTTTTTTTTTATCAATAATATACAAAAATAACTGAGCTAATTTACATTTCCGAGTCGCTGCATTTAAAACGTATTGTAATTATTTTTTTTGTGACAATATTTTACCGTTAGTATACACTTAACTGAATGCAACACTTCAAAATCGAATTCGCGATTTAAAATATATTTAACAAAAAAAAAACTCTTAAAACATCCATTCTGGTCGGTTCCACTCACCTGCGTCAAATACTAAATCACCGACATCATCAGAACCGGTTTCGCTTGGCTCTGTCGCTAAAACCATACCTAAGGAATTGAATGTTGACGGAACACTTTGGCATCCATACCACCAATGAGCTGTAGGACGTGGAAACGATGGATTCGCTGCATCAACCTGATGATGGAAATAAATGTTATTTATTGGTTTCATTGAGAAAATGTTATATATTGTCGTCAACAAAGCAAATACTTACAGAGAACGTTCTGTCGTTAAACCTATAATATTTATCATCTTTAAAGAAATATGTATAACCGTTTGTATATTGTAAAGCAGCGTCCACATTATTTGGAACCCCTTCCCAATTTGATAATGGTTTTGGATAGGTTGATTTTACTGGTGGTCGTTTAAGTGGATCAAATCGCCAAAATTTGCTTCCCTTATAAAAGTAAATTTTTCCATTTCCACCCCAAACTAATGCTGCATCTAAATGATCTGGAATTCCAGTAAAACCGTCACTTATTTCTTTTGGATAATCGCCATCCATTTGTCGTCCTGAATATCGCCAATACTTTGATCCTTGGAAGAAATATGTTTTACCATTTTTGTATGTAAATGCTGCATCAATGTTTCCTATTAAGAACGTTATTAATATAAAGAAAGTTAGTCACATTCTTCACGCATAGAAATAAAAATAATAAATTTATATTACCTGGAAGACCTGGCCAACCATCAGAAATCGTTTTTGGATAACCGTCAGCAATAGCATTTTCGGTTAGTCTGTAGTAGCTGTTTCCTTTAAACGCGTATGTATTGCCATCATGTGTATTAAACATTGCATCAATTTTTGGATCTGAGCAAAGTTCAGCATCTCTACTGGGCTTAACAGGTCTAGGATTAACTGGTCTCGAAATAGGATTATAACCACCGACGGATGTCTTTCGACCATAAAGTGCTTGAATACCCTAAAATTAATAGTAAATATATAAATAAATAATTCTATAACAAAATTCTTCAAAACGTACTTGAATATCATCTGAATCTAATCGAAAAACTGGATCGAAACCTCTGTAAAATGGTGCCATTAAAGCTGAACGTACATCAGAATGACTAAGTCCCAATGAGTGACCAAATTCATGAGCAGCAACTTGGAACAAATTTGTACCTCGACTACTACCAATTGTCCAATATTCAGCATCATCGAAATGTGCATCACCACCGTAAACTGGGAAATAGGCATGAGCTAAAGTACCTCCGGGTCCATCAAATGGATCTCCATCACCGTGCTCATTTTCTTCGAAACGAATTTCAATATGGACTGGATTTGTACGTTTTGGTGTGAATGTTAAGTCGGTGTATTCAGTCCAAACAGCAAATGCTCTTGCAATTTCTTTATCTACTTCTAATCTATTGAGCTTTTTTGGATATTTTGAAATTCTATATGTTAGACCTTTTACTTTCCATCGGCTACCCTGTAATGCATATCGTTTTGATCTTGAATCTGTTCCAAAACCAACTTTATCTTTAACACCACATCTAGGTAATGACATTAATTCCATTGTTTCTGGATCTAATTCACCTGTACAATAATAAATAAATGTTAATTAAATGTTTTAAAACCTACTAAAGTATTTTTAAATGACTTTACCTGTAACATTAACTCCAGCAAATCCTTGGAATTCCATTATAGCCTTTTGCCATGTATTGCTATCTAGTAATCCTATAAATGAGCAAAGAAAATATATTAATAAATACGGTTTAAAATAGGTGAAAATATTTTGAAATTTACCTCCATTTGATGGATTTCTGGCTGATGGTGGTAAATAGCCGAATTGAGATAAATATATCTGAAAAGAAACGAAAAATAAACCATTAAATTATCTTTAATTTTCTTGTCAATTAATCAAATATTTATAACTCTGGCTTCTATTCAGTGTCGAATAAATCTTTCGCCTTTTAATCAAATATTTATTAACTCAAATAAAAATATTTTATGTACCTATAAAAGTATAAAAGTATGCCTGACGTATTCTAAATCGATAATATAAATCGAAGAGTAAAATTAAATTAGAATTTTTTAACTATGTAATTATTAGAGTATAAGCATTTACTTCGCCCACAGTGTTTTAACGTTTTGTTTTCACTTTCATTCAATACAATTCAATTCTTTATTCATTAATTTTTTGTTTTAACATGAAATTTTTGTGAGATACAATTATTGTAATTTTTCAGTAATTGACAATTAAGTATTATTTACGAGGTTTTTTTTATTATAGTGATATTTTGACAATTTTTAAAGGAATATGAATGATTAAAAAACCTTTATATGAGCATTTTTCACTTTCATAGAAAAAAAAAATCATATTTCAAATTGTCTGTCACTAAGCTAATACAACTATATACCTAAGGTACTTACGAATTTTCGTCTTGATTTTCAAATAGAATTTTAAATTCATAGTAGTTGCCAAATAAAATTAAACCGAGGACAACCAATGGTCAAGCAAACAGTGTTGAAATAAAATAAAAAAATTGATATTCCATGCATTTAAATTCATAAAACGAACGAACGGAATATGCAAATATAATATTTAAGTTTAGTTAGTAATGTAAAGATTCAAATAATTATTTTTTGTTTTTTTTTTTTAGGTAAGCAAAGAAACTATAAATTTGAATATAAAAAAAAGAAACATTTTGATCATTTTATTGTTACAATATGTGGTGTGTACTCTAGAGGTTATTGACTGATGAGTAGTACACACACTACGTAGTGTGGGTTGTATTTGTATTGTGTTTAGTAGATTATATAAAAATTGATATGCTAAGTCAATTTTTTAGTCAAATTGAAAGTTTTAAACGAAGTATTTGTTTTTTTTTTTTGCAGATGTTTAAATATTGCATAAATTTCTTCTATAATTTTTTCAGATTATTACATATAATCTAAAGATAGGTATTTTAAAATTAAAGATACTTATATATTAAATTTATATTCCTTGCTGACTAAATAAGTATACTTGACTAAATTTTGCAAAAATGATTATTATGAAAGTTTTACATTTATGCTTTATATAGATAATTTTTTCGCCCAATTACTTTGTATGCGATACGCGATCTAACAAGGACGTTATTTTTATCGGTTTAAGTCGCCGCTTTGCTATAATTTTGCCCAAATCCAAAAATTAGAATGCAGCGGTTACTAAACTTTTGTAATCTATTGTTTGAATATTAATTAAATTCCTGTCATAAATTACGAAATTCAGCCCATCAGCCATTTAATAAGAATTAAAATGTCTTAAAAACGTGTCTGATGTAAATAATCACTTGCAAACTGCAACACCCAAACTTATTTCCGCATTAATTATTGATATTTTTTATTTATTTATTTATTTATTTTTTATTAATATTGAAATTAAAGAAGATAAATAAGCAAATGTTTAAAAAAAAAAAATCATAAATAAATTACAACCGCAAACTTTTATTGTTGTTATATTTTATCCATGAATTATTTCCACGTTTATGGAATTGATGTACTTACATCTTACATCGCATATTTTTATTATAATTACCTAATTATTTTTTATGAATTAATTTATAAAAACTGGTCATTATTCATAATTGTTGATTTTATTATAATATTGGAATTTATTAAATGTTGATTACAATGCATGAGCGAAAAAGAAAGAGTATATATATTGCATGACCTAATGCAATTTAATATTATAATTCACAGACCGATTATTATCGCTTATTGTAAATGTTCATGGCATGCTCTGTTCATTGTAGCTCTTATTGCACATTAATTTTTGATATTTGTGTATAAGTATGTGTTTTGCAGTCGGATGCATCATTGATAATTGAATGAGGAAGACCAGATCCACTATTGATCAGATTACAAGATTTAATTAACAAAGGATATCATTTTTCTGCAATGATAAGTAAACGATAAAATTTAAATAATTTAAATTAATTCAAATTATCATATAGTTGGAACACGTGAACAGCGTTTCGCCAAAATATTTATTGTATTTTTATTTACATTTTCCTGATAAATTTTAAGTAGTATTTTTTCGCAAGAGAAAAAAAAATTAATAATTTTTAAATTTAAAGTACATTCGGATTAGTTGAATCATATAAATATGCATACAAACAGGTGTTTTATAATTACAATATGTTTTAAAATTCAATTAATATTTCAATAACTTTAAAAGAGATTAGAACAATTAAGTTCACAAGAAATCGTAGAAACAATCATTATTATTAAAATGTTACAAGAATCGATAGGCAATCAATTTAAAAAAACATATGCTGAAGAATTTTAAGAATTCACTACAAATTTATCACATTTTTATTCTATCAATGATTCAGGTGAATCAATTGAAATAAAAAAAAACAAAAACTCAAAATATTTCATCAAACAAACACGCACTTAATGTGAGCTATAATCCTGTGTTACCTTGTTATTATTTTTATAATAATGAAATTGTGTAGAATTATATCTACTTAACTATGACAATCATTATAAAATTGAGTTCTACTTTTAAATTTATTTATTTTCTTGAAATTTTAATTAAAAAAAAAAAAAATTGTGAAATATTAGAAGTATCTAGTATTTTATGTACATCACAGTGACATACTTACATAAATAAAATAAAATAAATATATATATATATATATAAATAAAATATAATTAAAATCGTTTCAAATAGACGACACGTGGATGAATAATAAATTAATTATTGCGTAAAATTTATGTGCCTTTTCTCAATAGAAATTCAATAACAATTATTGCATTTTAAATTTGTGACAATTTTATTTTAAATCCAATAATATTTAAAAATAAATGCGAACGTAAAAGGCATTCCAATCAAATCAATAATATAATAATGATTATATTTATCTTGGCAAGATCAAAAATACCATTTTAAATGATAACATAATTTTGTTTAATTCTTCAATTGCGAATGTCCACCATAAGCAAATAATGTTTTTATTTTCTTATAATTTTTTTCTATTTAAAATTATTTAATTAATTAAATGTGTCTTTGACTTGTCGTTTGTCACAATGTACAAATTCAATTTTCGTATACGCACGCCAATTACGAATTTATATTTGTTGCTTAGCATTTTTCTATTCAACTGCCTAGACCTCTTATTTTTTTAATTTTTATTGATAAGTATTCATTAAACGTATAAATATTGTCAGACTCAGAATCTAATTCTATAATTGTGCTTTGATTATAATTATGTTGTCTTGTATTGTTTAAGTTTGTGAGCTTATACTATATCCAACAATTATTTAACATTTTTTTTTTCTTTCGTTCGACGTCATGTGATATAAATTATAATTCTTAACAATTACATTTAATTGAGAACAAAAATCGATAATTTAAAATATATATAAATATATTGCATATACATATAATTAAACTCAAGGTAGATAATAGTCATTTGATGAAATAATAATTTTGATATTAAAATAGAATTTTTAAATTGTACATCTTTCAATTGTTAATATCGATATAATTTCATGAAAATTATTATTCAAATTCACGAAAATCATTTAATTTTTTTTTCAATATTAACCATAAAGATGTGGTAATTTGTTTTAAATTAAAAATTTCATTACTATTGAATTAATAAAAAGAGATCATAGAAGAAAAAAAAACAAAATTATAACCGCAGCGAATTACTACATTATTGTTGTTCAAATCTCATATTTTCACAATAATTTGACAGTGTTTGAAATTTGTGCAATTTACATTTCAAAAATTAATTTCATGCGTTTTTATTCTTTGCATATAAGTACTTATTATTATAGAAATAAATAAAAAATAATAATAATAATGAACGAAGGCATCAGATATTCACGTGCTGTGAATATTGAATACCAAATGCATAGTATTTAAAATATTAATTAGAATCCATAATTCAAATCAAGTTAAGTTGTTTACATTTATTTATCGTTAAATGTAAGTTAACCCTTATCCAGTCATGATCAAAATGATCATTTTTGTTTTAATAAACAACTATTTTGTTTACTGACCGATTTG
>JAABKK020034795.1:0-14642 GCA_011634745.2 Catotricha subobsoleta
ATCTTTGATTATAACTCATAAAAATACCTAATTTGTTATTACAATTGTAACACAAAAAAATAAATAAATGATAAATACAACTTAAAAAAAAAAAAAAAAAATGTATAAAAGTGATATTTCTACAGAGCTATCTTAATTATAGTTTGATTAAAGATTCGATAAATGTAAATATTTACCGAAATTAAATAGATGGATTAAAGACTTCATAATTGAATTAAGACAAAACCTATATAGAAATTAAGTATCGTTGCAATAATGGTTCGATAAAGACTAAATCAGCACAAAAATCAAGAAAAGTTAGAATGAAGACGCGATAAAGATAAAATCTATACACATATCAAATACATACCGGATGTCATTGATATAGTGGCTTTTACATTTATCGAATTTTTATTTTAATAAGTACTAAAATCGATTTATATCGATTTTAAAAACCTATATCACAGGGGTTGTACGGGCTATACATCTCACCGTAACCGATAAGTTCGCAGAATCTCTATCGATATGAATATTCTATAGGTGATTAAATGAATAAGTTAATTGTTATTTTCTGAAAGCATAAGCTATTTTCTTTTTCTTGATTCCATGTTTGACTGTCTTTGATTGTTCTAAATATTTTAAATCTTAATTAAGGACCAATGGTCATCAATCAATAAAACAACAACGTTTAAATTGTTCGTCAACGTTTCGAAGTTATGTCCTGTTGATACATAAATTTCAGAAATACTACCCTAAAATAAACATATATAAAAGTGAACCGATAGTCGATACTTAGCTAACAAATCATATCAAGCTTCTGTTTCAAAGTTATATAATATTTATTAATACACCTAGAAATAAATAGGTAATTAATTCAATATGAATCCCATCTACGCCAATCAACCTACTCATCGCTAAAAACATAGATTAAATAGAACTCTCCACAAATTTTATAATACAGCTAGTGCTAAAAAGGTAGCTTTTTGTTGATATTAAATATTTTCATTACAATACTATATTTAAAAAAAAAAAATAAGAAGAAATATATATACATATATAGATAGTATATATAAAAATAAATAATAAAAATAGTAGAGTTTTGTTGCTTGTTCATCCGTTGTTTATATTATTTTTATATCTAGTTCTAGATAGATATGCACGTTAATGTCTCGTATAACATGCTATTAGATTTCAAGTATCAGTTTTCAACAACTCATTATTTTAACAAATATTAGTCGTCGTTTGTTATTCGTAAGTATAGAATGCGCATAAACAAAAAAAAAAAACAGGATTTTTTCATGTTAATGTTTGTATTGATAAAAGAGAATTTTATTTTTATCTTGACTTCAGATAGAAATTTATCACATTTTTGGATCATTATTTAAGCTTAACACATAGTTTCGTTAAAATTAATATATGTTCATCCTTGAGTATTATTTAAAATAAATTGATTCCCTTAAAATTTTAAATTTTACATTGGATTTTAAATCGCGCAGTTTCAAAAAAATAAAAAATAAGCTGTAAGTGTTTACATTAATTTTGAAGGAGAAATGATGCAAATTTCTGTTCATTAATAATTCGTACAATTTATATTGATTTCTTTTAAGAAATATATATTGGTGAATACTCGATCTAAACTGCATGGACCATGATTAAATTATTCGCACTTACAGTTTCTAACCAGTTCCAACACCAATATATAATATATGGGACACACGCAAAAATGATTGTATAAGATATTCGTACTTTGCGACATGAATTACTAACATATAGTACACACGTTAGGATTATCCACCTAAGATTGATCATGATCATACACTTTACACCCATTTGATATGAAAGCGATCAAAATTATCAAAAATTCACATTGATAAAAAGAATAAATTTAAATTTGTATTTAAATTGAAATACTTTGCCTATTGTTTATTTCAATAAAATCATTAGGGTAATTAATTTCTTTCAAATATTTCTCAATATATTTAGAAATTTCAAAGTATAATAACCTATAATTTTAAGTAAAACAGCACTACAATTATCCGTTTATATGATTAACTTAGGTAGGATCATCCTAGCGTATATCCTATATTTAAGTATTATTTTATAATTAAGATTTTAGCTCTAGCGCGGACCGAAATAAAGTCACTTTCCCCGTATAATTTTGAATTAAAAACTTCAGCTAAATAATAAAAATAAAATTAATAATGAATATAAAATTATCGTGAACTTTTAACTGCAAAATAGAAACTCTATTTTAATTTAATTATCATCATCAGAATTATTTGCAACTTATATTTCATCCACCTTATCATCAAATATCTACAAAAAAAAAAAAAATCAGATACTTATTTGATCACTGTAAGGAATAATTAATATATTTGGTTTTTTTTTTTTGTATATAGAATTTCTATTATAATTAATATTTTATTTCACACAAAAAGTATAATCAAAAGCAAACTGTCATTCGTATTTAACGGTCAGTTTATACGGACGAGCTCACCTTTTTGTCTTAAATGGCGATGCACAACAATATATGAGAAGAAAATAATGCTTTCTAAAATTTGACGATATTTCACTGAGAACACCGTTTTTTTTAAGGAAAATATTGTTGTAATGTGTCATTTTAACATTAAATTTCGAAATGTTTATAAATAACATTTGGTTTTATTGCTTAACCATCTCTAGTATATATAGTCCACGCGCTATTATATATGATATACCTTCATTCATATTGATTATTGAGAAACATTTTCTAAAAAATAAATAAATATTCAATAAAAATATCGTACATTTCTAACTAAATAAATGACATAAATGAATAGGCACCAATAGGCACATGAGTAATTCAATATACAAACTCAGTTGTTCGTCTGATCATCAAAGCACTGATAATCTCAATCTATAATGCGAATATCAAATATCAGACGCGAAATAAATGATAATATTACAATATATTGTATTACAAAAACATAAAACCATTTAAATAAAGTATATTTTGTTATGTTAGAGGTCCCTCTGCCTCTATTCATCTACACGGCATTTTATTTAACGCATTCCATTTTGACATAAAAATATGCATATACATATTTAAAAAAAGAAAAAAACGAAAAAACGAAACAAGTTGTTACACTCAAACAAAGCTACACTTTCTTTCTCATTATTTTGATTCCAACGGTTTATTTAAAAATTATTTGCTAAATAATTTTTGAATTTTCACTATTTAGAATCGTTAATAGTTAAGTTATATAGAAATATAAAAAGTAAATACTAATAAAGTTAATTAGATCCATCTTCATATCCTTTAAAGGCTTATGTGTATATGATATAAATCAAATTAACAACATTGACTCTTGTGAGGTTGTTTATTTGGAAATTATCTGTTTTAAAACACAAATAAATTTTCGGAAATATCATAAATAAAATATTGGCATTTCCTATTTGATTGGAAATAACAAGAAGAATAACAAAAAAAACCCACAATCACAATACTTGCACAAAATACGAAAGGAATTATATAATTCTATGTAATTATAATATATGTATTTTGTGCGTGTTATTCGCTGAATATTGTTATTTGTATATTATTTCTGTGAAGGTTCCTAATATTATGTTGAAATTGAAACTGTGAAATTTGATATGATTTTAAATTATTCTGTAATTTATATAAAATGTAAATTTTCTACTCATCTTCTCTACTATTCTCTCTCATTCACCATTTATACTTATACCCATCCATTTTACATTTTATAATAATAAATAAATGTTCTTATAAAATATATATACCTATAATATTACGACTGAGCTCAGAGTAAATTTTGTAATTAATATATTTATAAAAAGGAAAGAAAGAAAAAAAAAAGGAACAAAACGAATTACAGAAAAATATTATGTTTATTTCAATCGTACATTGCGCTGCTGTGTTCATTAACGAAAATAGTTAAAATTTTACCACGCAAAAGTTACTCTATTTAAAATTTGTGTAAAAGTTTTTGTTTGAAATTTACACAAACAAACTTTGCTTATTTCTTGCTGTGCTGTTAATTCCAATTTATTAAAATAACTCAATAAAATAACATTTAGTTTTTTTTTCTCTTTTTTTTATTTTCTTTTTTTAACGAATGGAAATTTGATATTTTTTCGGGGAAAACATAAACATTTATTCTACCATTCATTTGATATATAGAATGAGAGATGGTATCGATGTACCTATCAACATACATTTGAAGACGAAACGTGTGTAACTGAAGATGCGTCAGACAAAAGGAAGGTATTAATAAACGCTGATATTTAGGACATTCGATATGCAGCAATTCTAGTAGCAACGGTTTTAATTAAAAAAAAAAAAATGGAAAATAACGGAAATAAAATTAATACTTCAATGTGAAATATTGTGTGAAAACAAACAAATATTGAAAAATATTGCGGAAAAAAAACCGAAATAAATAAAAATAAAAACTACAACAGAAAATATTGATATTACTCACCTTGATCTCTTCGCTGGCAACTTCATTTTTAATTTTTAGAAGTAATGGTGATGTTTTTGTCGACATTTTATGCGTTTTTAATAGATTTAAATACAATGTTGCATTTATGATTTGAATATTAAATTTTCAAGTACAATATGCGTCGCCGTAACGATGATATATTTTTAATATTAAAAATAATACTGCTTTTGTATACATTTATTATTGTGTGTTGAAGTTATAGTTATTTATAGCGCCCATAAAATTAGTATCACAAGTTCAAACGAAATAAATGTTTGTACTCTTCTTATTATTTTTTTTTTTTCAGTTTATAATATAATAAGAAGACCAAGACTATAAATAGGCGCGAATTTCAACGATCAAAATTCGTATGAAAATCTTAACTTTGATTTTAAAAATTTATTATAATTAAGTATTTTATTATCAATACAATTGAAAAGTTTTTTTTTTTTTATATTTTTGGTGATGATTTTAAAATATGTAACAATATTTAAAAAAAAAATAAAAAAATAAGAATCTCGCAAAAATCAAAGAAATTTATTTCGACTAATATTTTAAATTTTGTTAAATATGATACACCAAATTTTCTTTGTTGTGTGTGCTAAGATTTTCTGTGAAAATTATTGGCAATAGTCCAAGAAAACCGATGAATTTTTCTTTTCATCATCATCATCATCATCATCATAATCATTATGCATATTTTGTAAACTTAAAATATTATATACAATCACCTGGTAAAATAACCTTTTTCTTTTAAACAACATATTATAATATTTTTTTTTTTAATTAGTTTAGTATATTGGGTCAAACATACACATTTTTGTAACTTGTTTTAATTAATAATTGATTGTGTAGTTTCAAAAAAAAGAAAACCATACGCATTTGATTTATTTCTAAATCAATTTAACGAAACATGTAAATAAGTAAAATATTACCACATCTAATAATAAAAACTAATTTCAAACCAAGAAAAAAAAAATAATAATTTTTGTTCACTTTTTTTCTTCTCTCAATTTCTTCTATTTTGCATGTATCAAATTTCACACACGCAGTTCATTTTAAACGATAATACTCTTTTATATTTGTATATTTAACCTTTTTATAACCGACATATAAAATGTTTGAACGCGTCGTATATATACAGCACACGTGCTACGTCCTATCAAATCCAAATTATCCACTAGACTGACTGCATCGCACCAAACTACTTACAATATCCATCGTTGTGAACATTTTAAAATACAATAAATGTATATATAAAATCGCTTGTTATTCGTAGCACATCGTTATACAACTGATTTCTGATGAAAATGCTCTGACGAATTTACATTTTATATTCTACAATACAATATACTTAAACCATATTATATTAACATTTTCAAAAATCTTGTACATTTATTTCTGATGAAGATTATCATGATATGATGACGATGATCGGAAAGATATATATTTAAATTTAAAAAGAAAAAAAAAATGATTATATTAAGCACAAACGCATTTACTAAGGGTTTTTCATTTTGTTGATCGTTAAATGGTACACATCGTAAGAATTTTCATTTTTATTTCAAACAAGGAATTCGAATACATATATAGGTATATATAATAATCAATTCATTTTATATTATTTATATGAAGAGATTGTTATAATTTCACTTATATATAATGATAAGTTATTAGTAGGTTTGCTCAGTTAATTCTACTCTAATCTGTATCATACAGACTGTATGTAAGACGTTCATATTACGGCCACACTAATGAGAGAAACCGGATTAACGAATGTGGTTTAGTGAAATAAATGTACAATTTTTATTATTTTTGGAATATCAGTGAATGTAAATAACACTTGTTTTCCTGAAAATAATAGAAATTAGACATTTTTAATAATATAACTAAAAAATGACGTTCGAAACATCCCTGACTCTCCCTCTAAAAGTATCATTAGTTCTTCTGGTAAATAATATATTCATCATCTTCTGTAATCGCTTTAAAATGGTAATGGGAGTGTATCACGAGAAATGGAGGAGGGATACATGCAGATCCAAACTATTAATGATTCATTTAGAGGGGGCTGCAACAATTCCAAATCATTTTTAATTATTACGAATTCAACGGGCTATAGATGAAGAAAATCGATATAGATTTAATCGAGATGAAAATGCTTTACATTTCATTCAAATAAAAAAATGCGTGATTAATAAATGTAATGTTTCTATTGTTTCTATTTTTTCTCACCAGTGGAATTCTTCATGCCATAATTTTTCTTCTCTCATGAAAACATACTGTATCTGAACATATTTCTACTTTTATTCATCCAAAATGTCCAAAAAAGGAATATTTTTGGAAACATAAAACGAATATCCAATTACACAAATTAAAAAGGAATGCTTTTGGATTGCACCAAAAAAGGTATTCCAATTTTGTTGCTTTTCTGGAATTCAATCGGCATTCCAAAAAAAGAATGTAATTGGAGTCCACAAAAGGAATGCCAATAGAAATAGTTTTAGAATGCTTTTAATTTTAAACTCATTCTAATGACATTCAGGTTTTGGAATACCGATGGAATTTTTATTTTTGAATCAAAATGGAAGTCCATTTTAAGCATTCTATTGAAATGCCATTAGCAATCTCATTCTATAATAAGAATGAATTTGGAATCAAATTGGAATCATTTCGATTCTGGAAAGAAATTGGATTCCAATTTTGCGTATTGCATTATAAAGGTGGAACGTTTTTTTTTTTTCATATTTTCTACCATAGCTTATTTAAATGTATTTGGTCTTAACTACACAAATTAAATAAACTAATTTAAAATTAACATTGCATTTTATTTTAACATTAATTTGATTATTTATGTTCTACTATCGATAGTTGTTCTCTGACTGGCTTTTGACTAATTCTTAGATTCATTCAAGTAGTCTCTTGTTAAGTTGTTGCTAGGTGATGTTAGTTTTCTGTTGTTATATTATTACTAGGCTAGGCAAGTCACCAAAGTCTCTTCTTTAATTTCCATAATAGATTTTGAAAAAAATGTAGTTAACATATTTACATATTTTTTCCTTATTTACATATCTCATCTTTACATGAATAATTAATAAAACAACTAATCGATTTTTCTTATCAGAACAAGTAATTGAATTAAAATCATTTGAACAATTATACCAGCCATTATTTTATTATTTATTGCTTTAACCTCTTTACAATTATTATATTTACTAGATGAAATCTCAAACCCTTCAATTACTTTAAAAACCACAGGACACCAATGATACTGAAGATATGAATATGCTAATATAAATAATAGGGTGGATCGATTTTTTCAGAACTGTTGGTACTTTGTTTTCTGAGTTGAATTTGATCTTTTGATTACCTTAAATTTTTTAATCAAGTATTTTTTCAGAATTACATTTTATATTTATGAGTAGATATGAGTAAAAATATTATTGTTTACAATTTGAATTAGTTAGATATCGAAAAAAAAAGCGACTTACATCAATTTTCATTCAGTTTATAATTTAGTTTATAATATTGTTTTATAATCAAACTTTTCACTCTCATTGTATTTTTCAATGGAAATATATTTCAACCGGTCGTACAATTTGTTAGCTTATAATTCAGTCTATAATAAACTAATGTGGGATAATAAGGCCTTAACGATTGATTTGAGTTTTAAATAAATGAAAAGAGTAGTACTTACCTTGGTTGGATGTTCAACCGATTTTAAAAGTCTTGCGAAAAATCGTTGCGTGTATGCGAGGCTTTAAACGAATGCACTCAGTATGTCATGTTTAAATTCTAGGTTTAGTGTAGTGATCTTATATGTCAATTTATGTCATTCAAATTTATTGCAAATATAGTAAACATTAATTAATTAATTAGGACCAAAGATTTTAAATTTAAGGAAGAAGAATAATGAGTAGAATTCAGAAACCAATTTTATCGCTGAAACAAGTAATTGATTGAAAATTTACTCCTACAGCTAAATTTGTATTTCTCAGTCTAAATTAATATTTCAAAGATATCATTTGTTTGTTTTTAGTTTATGCTTCGTCAGGAAGTTTTAAAATTATATCGAGAATTATTTCGTGCAATAGGACAAGTACCAGATAAATCAGGTCGTGATGACTTAAAAGAATGGACACGCTCAGATTTTCGTAAGAATATGCATCAAACTGAAGAACTTGCAATTAAAATGTTACTCCAGAATGGGAGACGTTCATTAAAGGAATTAAAAACAAATTTAGAATTAAGTGGAGTTACAACTAATAATAAAACTTAAAATATAAATTTTCCTTATTTATTGATAGTTATTAATAATATAATTGTGCATGTGCATAAAAGATTAATATAAATATTTACAATAGTTTTATGCTGGTATTATTTTTTATATATATATATTTTTTTTTATTAACATTTTATAACTACTTAGTTTATTATTATTAGAATGCAAATTGAACAAATGATGTCCATAAACTTTTTAATAAAGCTATCACAAATAGTAATGTTCCAATGGATATTATTCCGATACCAATGCATTCCCGTTTATTTCGTTCCGGAATTAATGTTTGAAAAGCGTGATTTGTAATTGTGTTGGTAATATAATAACCATCACAATAAAAGCACGGTATCACATTAACAATTGCTAGTCCTAATGAAAATACAACCATATATTTCAGTAATAATGACACACCATCAGCAAAACGGGCACTAAAGAGAAATGTTTTTGGAACATATTCTGATACTTTAATAGTTAATGCTATGTCTGATGGATGCCCAATGTACATAACATCTGGTTTATCGACACGCTGAATATGCATAACTGTCGTTAAGTTATTCATTAATGGTTTTATACAAAAACTTTCTTTGCATGCTTTTTCTTGGCGATGGCAATAATTGAATGAATGCTCAATTGTATTTCGAACATTCAAACACATAAATTGTGGTAGTTCAATTAGTCCATAAAATGCTTCTGACGTAATATATTCAAAGCACATATATTTTTGATTACGTTGATCACAGCATTCGGTAACACCTTCATTCGAATGATATACTGGCACAGACTCATCGTGATCCAATACATAATCGGATGGTATACAATAGGCTGGTTGATGTTTAATCGTTTCTATTAAACATTCATACCAGCTATGAATGTTTTGTACCTTACAATCATTTATTTCAGTAATAATGTCATTAACCGCAAGACCTCGGTCACCTACTAACGGTGAATCTCGTTTCATTCCAATAACTACAACCGATTGATTTGTTGTATAAAATGGTATAAATAAAATGGATAACATAGATAATACAATAAAACATACTGCTGCTAATATAACATTATGCCAAACACCTGCACATAAAACACGTAATTTTCTCCATGTCTTTAGCATATTTAATTGTTCTGTTCCAAGTTCGGTATATGCAACCGGTAGTGCCAATAGTATATGAAAACCAAAACCAGTAACGGGAACATCCTCTAATACACCTGCAATTGCATGTCCAATTTCATGAACAACACTACATATACCTAGAGCTGTTATATAATAACCGAATTCATCTAATGGCAAATTAACACCGGGTAACATTAATTTCAATTCCATATTATTTTCAGCATGTACAGGTTGTCTACTATTAGTACTACTAGTTGATGTATCATCGCTAGACGCTTGAACATATAATGAAATCAAATGCCAGCAAAATATTAATGGAAGCAATGTTATCGCTACAAGAACTCCAATATCAAATGAAAATGTAAACAATTTGGGATAACTATTTGCCCATTTTATAATCGTTCTATTAAAAGCTGTTGTATACCACTGAATCCTAAATGGACGAACCGTTAAGCCTGTTCCTCTTAAAAATGCATCATATGGATAATGCATACAACTCTGCAATATAAAATTATATTTTATAGTCTAATTAGGTTAAAAGTAAATTGTAAATAAATATAGAGCGTTTGAGAAGAAATAAATTGTTTACCTTAAAAAATGAATCGAAAAACCATAATACACAATAAATTGAAACTAAAACTATTGAAAATGTTAAAAAATCCATACTTTTATTTAATTTTATTATTTTTCGCAATTGCTAGCCGGAATTTCTTTCTTTGTTGACATTTTTTTGATGAGCAAACTCTTCATAATGAAATATTATTGGTCAAAATAAGATTACGAAAAAAAGAAGAAAATACTCTATTTTGAAGTTAGTTACAAATAATTTTTTTTTGTAATATGCTGCATTCGCGTTTGTACGTGTTTTTGAGTATAATCGTGATGTAAAATTTGACAGACGTTTCGTGGTGTTTATAATATTATTTATAAGTATTGTTACCTTATCGTCCTTGCGAAAGGCAACAAATAAAATCGGAAACGCGCAATAATAACAAAATTAACTAAATTCTTTGAATAGAAAATATAACCGAAAAAAGAGATTCAAAAATAGTGTCACAAAATAACTAAATCTATAATTTTCTAAATTCCATATGGATTCACGAATTTAATTTTAATTTAATCATATTTTATTTGTCAATGGTTCATTTTATTACTCAAACTAAATATCAATGTCACGATCAAATTAAAAAAAAAAAATACTTTAATTGGTATTTTTAATGTAAATAGAAAATTATGGCTGCATATAGACGAATTAATCGAACATCACGTACAATACAGCAGCCAACATTTCCACATCCAACATTTACGGCTTGTCAACAACAACCTGTGGGTATATGTACAGACACTCAATCACCACTAACTAGTTTTGATAACTGTGATGGCGACGTTGGAGATGAACAGCAATTGCAGCAAACAAACTGTTCATCATTTCCACCACAACCAAAACATTTACGTTTTCCCGATGTACCGTACAATTCAGAATTACTAAATGAATTGATGATGTTTGCATATACAATGATAGCGGCTGCCATGCAATTTTTACATTTATATCGAACTGTATGGTGGTTACCAGAATCACATACAAGTCAAACAATGGTATACATTCGAATCTTACAGTGTTTATCTTTAATCTATTTATTCCAATATTTCAGAACTTCTACTTGATAGACAAGCATTTAACGATATTCATTGTGGTGCTTTTAGGACGGAGATTTGTGTATTGTTTCTTTACAAAAGTATTGGAAATCTTTTGCTCACGAAAACTTTACCAGTCCTTGATAAGAATTATAAGGTATAAAGAATTAGTTTTATTTTTAAATTAATAAATCAAAAGTTGATAAATTTCTACTAAACTCTTTTTCAGATTTATATTTTTCGTATGTATATTATTGATATTGGGATTTTTGTGTTTTAAGATGTTTCAAAAGCAACGTTATATTGTTATCTATTTGTGTTATCCATTAATTGTTTATATAATTACATTTGGATTAAAAATAGAACCATTCTTGCGGACCACATTTGAAAGTGATTCATCATCATATTTTAATGGTATTCCATCACATTCATGCTCAACAAACGCATCGACAATTCGCGCTGAAATAGATATACTACGCGCTGATTATAATAATCGTTTCAAACAAGTTGTATTTACATCGCTACTAAATGCATATTATGCTGCATTTATACCATGTTGCTTTGCACAAAGTTATTTATATTACGATTTATATTGGGCCACACAACATTTAGGTTTTTTAGTACTTGGAGGTTTTACAATGTGCACAATGTTTTGCTTTCCAGCAAATTATTGTGATGTAATGCATATGGCAGCATTGCATTTGGGACAATGGATAAGAATTGAAAGTCGTTCATATGTGCCACCAGCAATACCATGGTCTAAATTAGTTGTATGGCCATCTGGGGCATTTGTTAAACATTCCGGTGAATTGTATAAGGCTTGCGGTGTGGTTACAACAGCGATACCAGCTAATGGTATTCATACGAGATTTTATGTAAGAACAAAATTCGTTATAAACTTTCTTTTCATCAATCCATAGACATTTTATAAAACTAAATACTAATAATTCTTTTTATTTTCTTATTTCAGATGTTTTTTCAAAACCCAGCTAATCTTTATCTTATTTTATCAATTGTACAATCAGTCATTGTTTTGCTACAAGTTATTATTTTATTTATGGTTGTTGAATGGCACAATATAATTTCTCTTAGTTATTTACTATTGGCCAACTATCACACACTTTTCAAAATTGTTCGAGATTTTTTCGTCGCAAATCGAATGTACACATCTGAATCATCGATTTTAGAAAAATTTAGTACAACATCTCTTTTAAATTAGGCCATTTGTGTTGACAATAAGGAACAAAATCTTTAACCAACGAAGAAACACACCTTCAACTAAAAGTCATCATCTTCATTTGTATGTATCTAGACATCATCATAAACTAAATTATAATTTAAACGAACTGAATTCTAGTAAATTATTTTATTTAATGTCTCGTTTGTAATTTAAGAAAATTAAATACATTATTTATATTATTTTTCAATTACAAATAAAAATTACTACCTGAAAAAATTTCAAACATTGTATTTTCTTAACTACAGTCTACACATTGAAGATTTAAAATCCTTTACGTCCTCGAAATCGTGTCCTATTATCAAGCTATGATAAAAATTGAAGAAAAAAAAAATAGAATATAATTAAAAAATCAATGTTAGAAACTTTCATACAAATAAAAATGGCTCTCACTAAAGATCGTTTGCATTCGAAAAATGTTGTTCGTAGAGCGTAGCATTCCGCTGGAATAGAACTGTCGTTTCGTTTGAGACATTCTCTTGGAGTTTTCTTTTCCTTGTTTATTATTTATTTTGAAGTTTTAAATTTGATAAACAAAAAATTATGAAAATATAACCTTACTATTCGACAACAATCAGTTTCCAGAAGACATTTTTTTAATTCAGCTCGAGATCCATAACAAGGGGATGTATCTGCCAGTCTTTCACCTTCCTCTTCATATGTAATCATCTTTCGATTTAGTTGAAAATTCTCTATATAAATAGTAATAAAAATATTTAATCTTCAGAGATTGAATACTTAATTGTAATTTTTTTTTTTTACTTATAAAATGTAAAAAGAGACCTTGACGCTACAAAGTTAAGTTGGATGTGAGTGAATTTTGACATTTATAGGTATGTAAAATATATTCAAAATAAAATGAAAACAGATTTTGTCAGTCGTTAAATATTGTTATAAGTATTGTATGTTTATATTTCTATTTTACAGAAAAACAGTGGCAATAGATAGTACAACCATTCTGAGAAACATTTTATAAGAGGATTTTTTACGTACGTACATAGTTTTTATTTAAGTAATACAGCTATTTTAAAGGTTTTAAAATTATTAATTGATGATGACGTAAACCTTACATCACTCTAGTTTATGGCTTATATTTTACTGAATTTGTTTGGTGGAATCGTAAAGGTAGCTCCAGGGCTTCAATTCTCGAGTTCATTCCATAATTATGGCATATACCATAAATATGGAATGAAAAATATCGCATGCGAAATTTAAAATATGGAACAGTGTAAAATTTGGTATTCTTGAAGCCATTCCATATATTTAAGTACGGAGAGCTGAAATATGGGATGTCTAGAACTAATTATGGAATGAAATGTTATTTTATGAAGTAGGCATCTTATTGTTATTATACAAATGTGTTATCTTTAAAATTTGAATATAAGTAATAGAAGTATGCTATTGGTACCTACGTGCTACGTCTCTCAAAATAGCTACAATTCTAAAAATATTTGTTATATAAAATCCAAGGGAAGGGAAAATAATTTTTATGTAGTATTTTTATATTTTTAAACTAATTTAGATAAAATTAGAAGAAATTATTTCTAATGGCATTAATTTGAAATATGTTGGGAAATATTTTTAATTATGAATTAAAAAATAGAATAAATGAATATATTTTGACCTTGAATATTCATTAGTACAGATTTTGATAGCAGTATAACAAATTCACATGACGAAAATTAGTTTTTGTTATGTTGGTATTTATTATTATGTCAGTTCAAAGCGCGGATAATTTAAACTCATAATTAAAAAATTAAATAAAAAATATTTCCACAGAAAAAAATGAAAAAGTAATGATGAGGAAATTTTTTTTAGCTTTAAAATGATCGATACAAATTAAAAAAATTATAAAGTTTCGAAAAACTTATTTCTTGTTTTCGAGGAATAGCTTAATCAATGTGGTTCCGGACATTACATGAAAAA
>JAABKK020034806.1:2749-14634 GCA_011634745.2 Catotricha subobsoleta
GAAATGAATTCTTCAGAAATGAATTCTTCAGAAATGAATGGAAGTGGAAAAACATCGATTACATCTAAGAATAGCACAATGAAAGGTACAATTTTTCTATTCCTTTTTTCTTTTTCTTTTTCAATAATCTCTATTTTATGTTCTGAATTTCAGACATTAGAAATAAATCAACCAGTAGTTTAACACAGAAATCTCTCAGATTTTCGGATTCATGGAGTCAGCCTGTTAAGCGTTCGGCAGTAGATTCGCCATTCATAGATGGGTTAGGTGTTCAAAAAAATCAAACATTGTCGAAAGAAGTCGATAAGCCAGAGTATATTGCAGCCCGCAATCGTTTAGAAAGTGGTGATAGTACATCAGAAAATTGTAGTGTCGATGAGGATAACGATGTAGCTGAATACAATAAAAATGAATTTATTGATGATGAAGCTATGGAAGTAGTTGAAGGAGAAGATTCTATGGATGAAGAGGAGCGTAAATATATAGAAGAAAATCAAATTGAAGAACGTGGCATCAGTTTAGGTTCTGATGACACAGAAAATTCAGAAGAAAATAACGACAGTGACGAGAATGATTCATTTATAGCAACAGATTCAGATGATGATGTCGATGTCGTCACATCTAAAGTCGAAAAGATATACAAAAGAATCTCTCATTTTTCTGATTCATCAGATACTGAAAATGAAATTGATGAAGACACATCGCAATCTGTCAAAAACAATTCAAATATTTCTGAAAAAATCAAAAACACATCTAAAGATAAAAATAATCAGAATCTATTAAATCGTTCAAATAAGAAATCGATTGATACATCACTAAACAAATCAAATGAAGCAGACGATTTAGAATCTTCAACGGTTGATAAATCAAGAAATTTGATAACTTTAAATATATCCAAGTCAGATAGTTCATCAGAGAAAGAAGATCAAGAGCCTACTTTAAACAATACGAAATCTGCTCGTAAATCAGTGGATAAGAATATTTGCTTAAATAAGTCGGAAAAACATTTACAGAATTTGTCAAACAATTCACTCAGCAAATCGAAAAAAGAATTTGCTACAGATTCGTTAAATAAATCAAAAAGTCAAAATAAATCTGGTGATAAAAATTCTAGCATATTTATTGCAGATAACAAATTGAATAATTCTGCGGACGAAGCCATTGGGGATAACGATTCCTTCATCAATTCACTTAGTCAGTCAAAAATAGAGGCTGCTGAAATGTCATTATTAAACAAAAAAGAAACGTCTTTGGTGAATATTTCAAACACTTCTATCTTAAATAAATCTGGAAAAAAAAATACAAGCAGTTTTATTGTAGAGAATTTGGATAGTTTACCGAAAGAAAATGAAGTTCTTACACCTTTACACAACCAATTAAAATCTCTACGTAAATCAAATGGGGAATTAAACAAATCAAAATCACCAATTATAAATAAGTCAGTAAATGTTATCGAAAATCCGGATGATAATCAAACTGATGACAATTTAAGTGAAACGGTATCAGCCGAAGAACAAGTTTCAATTACAAATAAATCTTGGACGCCACTGTTAAATAAATCTGCATCAAAATGTGTTGAAAAAGATGGTATATTAAGCAAATTGCAACAAACTCTTACTCCATTTTCTAAACATTTCAATCAAAAAGAAAATATATTACGGAAATCCAGTACACCAAAAGTTGAATTAAAAAGAAAGAGTGTAAATGTCAGCGATGAGGAAACTGAAAATGATCAACTAACTAAAAAAGAGGAATCACTAAATGATTCATCCAAATCGATTAAGAAAAACAAATCTCTATTGATTAATTCGCCAAGAATTTGTAATGTTCAAGGAGATGATGGAGAGCATGCAATTCAGAATACTGTCGCAGGTAATTTTTCAAATTATTATGTAATTTGATAGTTGATTGAATTGTAGTTGCAAGTTCAATGAATTAAACATTTCTTTTTTTGTGTTTTAGTTAAATTAGATACTGGAAAGCAAATAATTGATGTCAGTGCTATTTTAAGTCGTTGTCAGACTGAAATAATTGCAGGCAATGAGAAAAGGAAACTTTTGAAACAGGAAAATAAGGATGTCGATGTAAGTAATTAAAAAATAAAATCTGTCAACAGTAATTTTACTCGTTTCAATTTTTTGACTTTAATAAATACTTAATTCCAATTCATTTAAATATTTCTAATTGATAGTTGCAGGATCCAGTTCAGTTGGAAAAATCAGAAAAAAATAAACGCAAAAAAGAACAGAAATTAGCTGCACGCGCTGTAGTAGAAGAAATTAAACAAAAGATTAAACAACAGGAACTTTTAATCAAAAAAGCGAAGACCGATAAAAAGAAAATGAAAGAGAATGCAATTAAAACTGATCTGGAAGAAAGCCTAAGATCAATTGAGCTCAAAATTTCAAAAACTAAAAAAGTTTCAAGCGATTCGCAATCGAATGAGATTGAAGTGAACACTGCGACAGATCACAATGAAATGGATTCGGTAAAGATTGAAGTCGAAGTCGAAGTGGAAGCTTCTGAAAGTGTACCAGACATCGATGAATCAATGGATGAGATTGAAATACAACGAACCAATAAGAAAAACCGCAGTCAACCAGAAATTTCACGAATAAATATGAAGAAAAGTGCTAAGCAATCGAATGAGACCGAAGTGAACACTGTGACAGATCACAATGAACTGGATTCGGTTGAGGTTGAAGGCGAAGTGGAAGCTTCTGAAAGTGAACCAGACTTCGATGAATCAATGGATGAGAATGACGTACAACCAACCAATAAGAAAAACCGCAATCAACCAGAAATTTCACGAAAAAAGAATAAGAGAAGTGCTGAAACAATTGAAATGTCGCCGTCATTAGTTGGGAACAGAGCAGCTTTGCAAGACATGCATATTCCACAAGAAAATTGCAAAATTAAACAAAAGAAAAAGTTAAATATTTTAAAACAAAAATCTGGAACATTTAAAGAATCACCAGTCACACCGCAAAAAGTTCAATATGGTTTCAAAGAGTCACCATTAACGCATACACCAGTTGGTTTTAAGGTACGTGTAATTAATCAAAATGAGAATGTTGTACACAAAACAAAGAAACGTAAAGTAAATGAAATTACTGAACCGATTACAATGTTACCAAAACCAAAATGGATTATTAGCTCTGTTGAAAACCGTGTGGAAAATGTACAAAATCAAAAACGAGCTAAATTGAACTCGGGCGATTATATAAAATTATCTGTGGATGATTCTGCAACAGAATATGTTGTTAAATCAGTGCAGCCAGCCGAAAAGCGTAAAAAACAATCTTCAGCTTCACTAATTCCAATTGAATTGTTACAATTCCGGCAAAAGGCATTAAATAGAAAAGGTATTCCAAGGGAGGATGCCAGAGATTTATTAAAGAAGAAGGAAAAATTAAGAGCCTATAAGAGATTCTAGATAACTATTTATTTTCCATGACTTCTATAATATGCATTTCACACAAACCGCAAAGAATTACTAATTGAATGTTACTTGATTAGGTATTCTGTTGACTGCAGGCAGATCATATTTTATTCTTAATTAAAAATAATATTATCTTATTACTTATCCTTTCCTATATTATTTTCATTTTTTTTTTGTTCTTTTCTATCAGCATTATGAAATAAATGTTATCCAAATAATAATTATAAAAGTGAGTTTGTATTTTTTTCAGCTTTAAATTTACATATACTATAATAATCAATGCTCTCTGTTTAAGTAATTGTTGCTTGAACAGAAATTATTGGTCCCACTTTGAATAAATTTATTTTCTAGCTCAATATGTGGATGAAAACTGAGCTAGTGAAATATGTACTGCCCTCACACATTTAGTAACGATAGAATTAGTTTAAATGGGGCAATCTAATATTTTGCAGAGACTAAGAATAAAAAGTTCCTGGTCAACATTTATTGGAATTTCATAATGAACTAGATATGTTTCCGATTAAAATTGTATAACTTTCAGTGCATACTTTAACACATATAATGAATGACAAGAACTTTAATTTTAAAATTTAAATACATCTAAATAGCGCTAACTGAAGTGAACATTTTATATTATCTTCAACGCATTTGTTATTCAAAATTAATTTAAAAAAAAAAAAAAAAACAAACCAAAAATAATCATGAATATTCTCAAATTACCATTCGGTATACTTAACTATAAAAAAAAATGCAATTCAAATAATATCTAGTAAGCATGCCTCTGAAATCCAAGGTCTTTAATTAGAATTTATAATAGACGTTTTCTATTGGTACCTTTTTCTTGCTCGTGATCTTAATAAACATTTATGCATATACCTATACTGTAAGTATTAATATGTATCACAGAACTTGGTCATATTGTATAAATTAAATTTCTTAAATTTTAAAATAAATTCTGTGATACATATTAATAGTTACTTTTACAGTATATGCGTAAATGTTTATCCAGATCAAGAGCAAGAAAAAGGTCCCAATAGAAAACACCTAATATGTATATGGATGAAAGTTTTATTTTTTGAAAAAAACAACTTTTGTTCATTTATTTATTCTCATTCGACTCAATCATCAAAAGCTATGGAATAAAAACCAATAAAATGTGTTAACTTATCTGGGCCACCCTGCATATCGACAGTTTAACTTGAAAAACGGTTAATTCGCAATTTTTTTTCGAAATTAGTTTTTTTTTTTTTTTTGATGAAAATGATATCTGCATGACTTAATTTTCTTAAACGTTCTTTTTTTATAATTTAAGTACTTTGCTTACATAAAACAAAACCCATAAACCCTATGAAATCCACCTATAACCAATACTTACAAACACTTGATTGTTTCGTCTATCATAACATTATTATAAGAATTCTGATAAAATGGACATCATATTAATACAAATAATTAATCTTCAATCTGAAAATAGACATAATATTTATATTGCTCAACCCTAGTTAATTTCTATCAGATACTATTCAGAAAATTATAACGTATAAGACGATGTGTGTGTGTGTGTGTGTGTGTGTTATTGTTACTTATTTTTCTAAACATATACAACCACAGAATTTCGATCAATTTCACAAATACATGCCGTAATCTGTATCAACCTATTTCAAATACCTACAATTATTTGTATACCGGCTATGATTAAAAAGAAAAATTAAAATAATTTAATGATTTCAATTAGAACACATCTTCCAAAAAAAAAATTAAATATTTATACTAATTATGCTAAAAATAAAATCACTCAAAGAAACTCCATAAAAAAAATAATAATAAATGAATGTGAAATGTTTATTTTCTACAAGATGCCGGATGATTGGACTCCCCTATCACGAGTTATTTTTAGAATGGTATCGACCTTCGGTATATACGACTAGAGATATTGCTTTGTATTTTTTATTTTTTTTTCATAGGTCGTTTGTCCCAAACACACAACATAATATTATTATTACATATGAAAATGGTTTAAATACTGTGGACTATATTGTCTACTCTACAATACAATTCTTGGCCACTTCTCAATATTTGGATATGTCACACCATACCATATTTAATTCTCTTTTAGAAAATGTATGTCGAAGATTTTCTTCTATAGAATTAGGGCTGACAAGACCACGTACGCGTACAGTATTTTCCATTGGACATTCGATTTTATTTTTCGTTTCAAAGACAATGTTTTGAGTTAATGGAATTTTTTTGTTTTTCATTTCCGTGTTTTGACACTGATATTAATCTCGTCAACATTCAATGTATGTTGAATGTGTGTAATGTTAAAATGTTGCCTTGATATATGATCGATAAAATATCACGAAACAAAGACGATTTTCTTTTAATTGATTTAAGCAAACAATTTTTTTGTTTTTTCTTTAATAAATTTATATTAATAATATTTTTTTATTTTTTTTTAGATAAATTATAATTATATAATTATTATTATCCGAACACATGTAACAATGAGAAATATTATATTTATAAAAAAAAAAAAAAAACAAGTGATTATAATAAACCCTAAGCAATTAATTATTAATAACCTTTTTTTTATTTTTTTTTGTTTTTATTAATTTTATGATTAATCTTAAAATATTCAAATATAAATTTATAGTTTAGCTATGACACAAAACAATAATTATATTAAAATGCAAAAAAGAATTAATTATTATTTTTTTTTTAAGTTTTAGATTAAGTTATTTATAAGAAGAAAAAAAAATGGAAGGCTTGACTTAAGTGGGAAGAGTTGATTTATCATTGTGTAGTTATTTTTTTTTTAGTTTTAGTTTTTATCATCGATTGCAGCATTATCGCCATCATAAATCTAATGTTGACAAAATGTTTAATCTCCGGTAAATTTTATGAACGTTGAATTATGTCATTGAATCTCGTGGTTGTTGTTGTTGTTTTTTTTTTTTATTTTGTAAATTATTTTTTTGCTGTTCCTTCTTTTTTATTACTCTCTGTATTTTGTAATTTGGTGACAATTTTTCTGGTATGTCCGCTAGTATCTGCATGATTGGTATGAGTTTCAGCTTCTTTCTTTGTACGATTTTTACCACTATTCCCTTGTCGTACATGCTTATCAACATCATAATTGTAATGATCTAATTCATCGAAATGTTCTTCTGATGGCACGTTTTTTTCCATTTTGCTTTAGTTTTTTTTTGGTTTTTAGATTATCTGTTTCGAATAAAATCAAAAAAGAAAAAAAAAAACAACATAAAATTAGATTAATCCCAATAATTATTGTAATTTGATGGCAAATTATATTTTGCACACACGTATTCAATATGAAAATAATAAAAATTTCGAGAACTTTTACAGAGCCTCGATTAAGTACCTTGAAATATTTTGACTTGATTAGGTAATAAATATATACTTTTAATAGGTATTACACACAAAGCGAAATTTAACTGCGCACAAAAGTGTAAATTGTTTTTTTAAAAAAGAAACTGTGAAAATACACGTTATCTGAGTTATGAATATGAAATATAAATGATAACACAACACAAAATATGGTTTCGCTTTTCTATTAACTCGAAATTTAATTTTATATTCTGTATTTTTATAAATATTTTGGTGCGATGTCGCGTATTGAAAATAAAAAAAATATTTTTATTAAATTATTAACACATATACAGACACTGAATGTATGTAAACAGTTGTGATATTGCGCATTAATTTATACACTCCGGCCGTGACTCAAGTTGTTTTGGTTGTTCAATTTTAAAAGTGGAGAGGGGGGCGCAATAATATGAAATATAGAATTCAAACCGTTGACGTTGTATTTGTATACTTGTATTGATATTGCTATCGCACAATAATTTAATCTTATTTTGCATTTTATGTTTCATGTTTTTTCTTCTTTATTTTTTTTTTTTTATTATTATTATTTTGTATTTTTCATCTATATTTTATCGAATTTATGCAAGACCTTTTCATTTAAATTATATTCGTTATATGAGTGATTTAAATAAAATCTCAATAAATATGCGATGATTTTGTTGTTGTTTTTGCTTCATGCAATTCCATTTGACAATCAAAAGATCTTTCTAGCAATTTTTTGGCCATTTTATGAACATAAATTTATTTAAAAGTTTTCCATAAGTCATCAAACCAATAAATTAAAATAAAAAAAAGAAATGTATCATCGATCTAAGTTTAAAAAAATCTGTTTCATTTATTGTATTTTTCAACTTTTATATGTTTGTTTTTTGTTAGCCTTAACATTTTGTAAATATAATATCATAATTTAATAGATATGATCTCAGCTCTACCAGAAATAAGTTCTTCTGGCATGCGTCCTCTTGAAGAATATAAAAATATAGATATTCCTTAGATACTTAAAAACTAATAATCAAGCTTAGAATCATTTTTTCAATGAAAACAAAAAAATTATGTAATATTACAGATTTGTTTTTCTCTTTATTCGTCTTTTAACTTGATTTCAATGTTATCTAGAAAAAGTTCCTCTTCCATATTTTCTAAGTTAATCATTTAAAAAACGGGTAATCAGAAATCTTTTACATATGTTTTGCTTAATATTAATCTGAAATTCTTGTAACACCAAATGTGAAATAAATGAATGCTTATTTTCATAAATTTATTGAGATCCTTCCACATGGGTGTCACGGAAAGTAATTTATTAGTTGTAATGAAACCTAACAGACCCAATAGATTGATTTTTTAGTGTAGTTATAGTTAAACAGATTCAACATGATCGGTCAAATCTTCATATTAGTTGGTGGCGCACCATTCATTGTTTTGGAAAACAAAGCATACAGCGCAAGTCAAAAATATATAAAATCCAATTACAGTCAACACAAGAACTAACTTTTTGAAATCGATCTACAGAACTTACATAAAGACCATTTGAAATATTAGTCATCATTTCGATATTTCATCAATATGACGAAGTACATAAATGTACTTATAATAGGCAATAAACTGCCATATACTTCAAAATTAAATTTTAGAGCTGTTGCCTATAATCATACTTTAATTTAATTTAGACAAAAATAAAAAAAAGCTGAGGTAAAAGTACATCATTTCATGAATTTCCAGCCAATCTTCTAAAATCTATCAATAAATTAGATGAATTCATAGCTACGAAACAATAATCAAGAAAAAATTCAAAAATAATAATGAAATAATTTTGATTAAATCAATAACATTTAAAATTTAAAACGCAAAATAATGTTTGAATCGGTTATAGATGTCAAATAATCATAAAGTGCTCTAAATATTTTTACGATTTTGAAATTTTTCATCATTTTTATCTAAATATCAATAATTCTCCGTCATAAAATTTCGCTTATCAAACATAATTTTTGAAAAATAAAATTAACTTAATAGTTTCTACAATTTGAAATTGCTCATTCATCAAAATTCGATAAAATAACAAAAGTCGTCACAATGAACAATTGTTTTGAATGCCAATTCAATAGTCACGTACTAAATGCTGAAACAGCGGATGTATTATTTTATTTGATAGATTATATTATTATTTACACTTGACAATGTAAACAATAATTTCTATAAAAATACGTTTTTTCTTTCATGGAAAATTAAAAATAAAATCACTTAATTGAATTGAATATGGACAATTAAATACAGCTGTATGGATCTTTAATTACACCAAAAATATGTGAGCATCTTTCTGATATTTTGTCATGTAATTCTTCCATAAATTCGTCTTAGAGTTAAGCTAATTCTGTAAATGTTAAGAAATGCACTAGGTTTAATTTCATTCATTATGTGATTTTTTTTTTGTTTAATTTAAATTTTCTAACCTTCGTAATTTCTGACTTTTTTGTTGTTGTCAGTTATAAGCCAAAGTAATTTAATTTATCATTTCTTCAAGATGCCCAACACAAATGATGTCTTGTACGCTTATCATATTTTCTGTTCATAATAATAATAAATATAACAAGATGACGTTTGCTTTGTTTATATTTTGACAACTAAATATTTTTATTGTTTTGAAAATGTAATAGATTTCTTGTTATAACGACCGATAAATTTTGGATGAATATATATTTAGGTATTCACGAGCGTTTCTATCTGAATTTGGTTCAATCGGTATCGAAGATTACACCAACTGATTCCAAGTGATCTACCAAAAGATCTGAAATACGTATGTAAGCGGTGTATTGCTCGATGTGTTTGAGCAAAATGTGTGAGATGTTGGAAAAATGTTTCGGAAAAATATTTCTAGGCTCATTTTTTATTAACCAGATTATATTCAAGCTGTTTTTACACTAGAAGCACTGCAACCAGAGATCCCAAACACATGTATTTTTGTATACTGTTTTTTTTAATTTTATTTTTTTTTGGATCTAGTATTTATGGGATCACAAGAATTTTAGCTGCAGTCTAGATTATTAATTCCCCACATTATGTCGTTAGGTGATCACGTGATGCTGATTAAATAGGCAACAAGGTTTATAGGTGTCACTTGAAAATTGTTTGGCCTACCTTTAACTCTGACCATTACTTTTTAAAATTAGTAAATTTTCTTTTTCCATTTGACATAAACAGAAAATTCATCAGAAATATAATAAGACCTAGAATTCGGCATATATATAATGTTCTCACTGGAAAGGTGCGATTAAGATTAATTTAAGGCATGCGATGAATTATATTATTATATTATTATTATATATTTCATGCATTAGATCATCTTATCTTTGCCGATAACTTCTTCAAATAATTTCGCTTAAAGGATTCAAAAAGATTCATGGAACCTTTATTATATTGTACCGACTGGAGACCTTTAAACAAAACCTTTATAAATCAGTAGAAAGGTTTTTTTAAGCATATGTAATCCGCTGTTTACACTGGCTGTCAGATGGAAGGAGAAACTGTGCCATCGTAGAGATTGCAATTGTTGGCAGAGCAATGGCAACCGTTGATTGGATGATTGCACTGCCATCAATTGCCATAATTTACGCTATAATATCCGTAGTTTTATGGTGTCCGGAATTATCCCCCACTGACATAACCCCCACTTTTGTAATTAGATTGAAATAACTCCTAAATGGAGGGTCCAATAGAAAATTGACCTATGGTTTACCCTCCTTTATTTTCGAAGACGCATCTATTAATACCCCACTTACCCCGCTAGGATCACCCCTTGACCCCCCTCTAGTGTGTCTTTCCTCTTCTATGAAAAATTACATTATAGAGGGGTCAAGGGGTAACCCTAGCGGGGTAAGTGGGAAACCTTTAGATGCGTCTTCGAAAATAAAGGGGGGTAGACCATGGGTCAATTTTCTGTAGGACCCTCTATTTAGAAGTTATTACAAAAGTGGGGGTTATGTCAGTGTGGGATAATTCATGTCACCTAGTTTTATTTAGAGACTATAATCTACACTAGAGAACTTTAAACGTAAGTAGAGAATGGCCAAAAGTATGCTCATTTTCTATTGGCTGCTAGAATAGAATCTGACTTGTCAAACCAATACATTTGCATGCAGTGCAGTATTTTTTTAGGTTGTATCTTATGCGAAAATTTTGTGGCTACGTGACGTAACTTCCTAAGACATAACTTCCAAAAAAAAAAAATTTCAAACTGATATAACTTACCAAAACAAAGGCAAAGTGACATACTTCCCAAAGATGAAATGACATAACTTCCCAAAAAATTTAGAAAGTTAAGTCAGGGTAGTTATGTCATATTGATTTGGGAAGTTAAGTCACATTTTTAAATATGTCATAAGAATCTTTACATGACCTAATTTCCCAAGGATAAAATGAATTAACTATGAAAAGAGAGAAATAGTGCTGGATGTCAGAACATAGTTATCGTAACCAAGTCGATGTAAGCAGTATACGTTTCCTGGGATGATTTTGAGAACTGTAAAAATGAATAGTGGAATGGTAGCGAAGTCCATCTGTACAGAATTCATTTTCTGCTAACTATGATAAGAGTGAAATAATGCTAGATATCATAATGGTATGGAATCGTAGCAAACTCAATATATGTAGAACTCAGTTCCAGGTAAATAAATGAAAAAAATCGTAATAATTGAATTTTTGGGGTGGGGCCCATTTATATATTTATGGGGCCGTTTTTATATCGATCCAATATAAAATAATTTTTTGGAAAATAAGTCATGCTGTTTCGGAAGTTAAGTCACATGTTTTTTTTTTTTTGGAAGTTCTGTCAGTGATTTTTTTTTTTGAGAAGTTAAGTCATGCATTTTTGGGAAGTTAAGTCTTAAAAAGGCATTGCGAAGTTAAATCATAGGAAGTTACGTCACCTAACCTATTTTGTTCATCGTATATGAGGGGTCTATTTCCAAAAGTGGCAATCTCCATCATTTTTTTTAAGCAATTATGATCCTTACTGCATAATACAATAAGGCATATAATTGCTTGAAAAAAATGATGGAGATTG